>RJWJ010003477.1:0-85854 GCA_004363605.1 Indri indri | reverse complement strand
TAGAATCCCGGAAGGATAAGTAGGTATTAAGAAAAGAACATTCTAGACAGATAAAACATGTACATTATGGTCTGAAGGTTTGTGTCCTCCAAAATTCGTATGTTGAAATCCTAACCTTCAAGGTGATGGTATTAGGAGATGGGGCCTTTGAGAGGTGATTAGATCTTGAGGGTAGAGCCCTCATGAATGAGATTAGTACCCTTATAATACAGGTCCATAAGAGACCCCCCTACCCCTCCCACCATGTGAGGACACAGTGAGAAGACATCATTTATGAATGAGAAAGTGGCCCTCACCAGACACCGAAGCTACCAGTGTCTTGCTCTAGGACTTCCTAGCCTCCAGAACTGTGAAAAATAAATTTCTGTTGTTTATAAAAGCTACCCAGTCCATAACATTTTGTTATAGCAACCCAAATGGACTAAGACAATATTCAAAACCCCTAAAAAGGCAAAAAGCTCATCATTTCAGAGGAAATTTTAAAACATTTTAGGTAAGTCATCAGGACAATAACTGTTAATACTTGTTGTTTTCAAAACAGGTCACCATTTTTCCTAAGGCTGAATGTTTGCAAAATCTGCCTACCCTGAGATTCTAGAAAACCAGAAGCTCCAGGATGGCCTTCCATCCCTGGGCTGCTCACTAAGTTTTTCCATAACGGGTGCGTTAGTCCCATAGGAGAAGTCACTGGGTTGGCACATGCACAGACTGAGGAAGGATTTTTGAGTATTTTCAGTTGACCAAAATAATGTTTTACAAAATAAGTTTTTTGGACATGGGAGAGATTTTGGTAGCCAAATTGCATCTTTTCAAAAAGTAATGACTTATACAGAAGGTTTGTAAAAATCAATCTCTTATACTTGTGAGAGGTCATATTGCACTTCAATGTCAAGAGTGCTGGTATGGAGGAATACCAGAAGCCAGAGCTGTACTTTTTGGCAGCTCTTTTTGGTCCCCCAGTTACTTTTTTATCATACAGTTATTAAACCATCTTGCTTCCTCATATTATCTGAAAAATCTCATTTTCTCCTCTGAATGAATTTTCTAGTAGATTTCCATCTTGTTCCTGTTGGAACACACATTATCTCAACAAGATTATTTTAATCCTGCTATTATTTCCAAGGTGCTGAGTGTCATTAAGAAATACAAATGATAAAAAGGACAGATTGGGGTTCTTTAATAGCTTGACTCTTATTATATAAAAATAACTTCATATGCAA
Source organism: Indri indri (assembly GCA_004363605.1). Taxonomy (NCBI): domain Eukaryota; kingdom Metazoa; phylum Chordata; class Mammalia; order Primates; family Indriidae; genus Indri; species Indri indri. The sequence goes on along the minus strand of RJWJ010003477.1, from coordinate 84,634 downwards.
TGTTTGTTCTTTAAGAAAGGACCACTGCATTTTTATTTTGATATATTGTATGTGATATATGCAATGTTTACCCACTAGTTGTTTCAGCCTAGGGAGGATTTTTATGACCAACTAACAAACTCTAAAACAATATTTATAATATAAATACTGATATACCATTATTTATACCTCAGTTCAGTAGCAAAAATTGGTTCCATGATAAATAAACCCTTGTTATCCAATCACTAGTCTATTGTAGCCACGATGACAAGCCATGCCACAGGCAATACAGTATCACTAATGAAATGAATTAATTTATCTTTTTCAAAGGGACACTGGAGAATTGGAAATGTATGTTTTATAGCAACACTCCAAATAGAAAATATATCTAATAATTCAACACTTAGGGCATATATTTTTAAACCATCAAGCTTATTTTATTCAACAAATATTTATTGGGTGCTTCCTATGTTCCAGGAACTTTTCTAGGTGGTGAAAATAAATTCTACTGGAGGAACACAGAAGGTAAAGAAGTAAAGAAAAAAAAAACAAAACAGATCAGGCTATTATAGATCCTGATCATTGTTATGAAGAGAGAGAGAAAAAACCAAATAAACAAAAAACAAAACAAACAAACAAAAACTTAGGTTGATAATAGTCTCCAGAAGGCTGTATATCATAAGGTGATCAGAAAACACTACTTTGTTTCACAAGCCTTTTTCTACTATAAAAGTCATGGTAATAAATTTAGTTTAGACCCCATGAAATTGCTTATAATCAACATTTTTCACCCATAAAAATGGCAATTTCATATGGTTCAACCTAATAGTTCATAACCCTGAGAAATAAGATCAGTTAGAATTTTAAGAGCTACAATTTTTATTTTAAAATTTTATTATAAATTATAATTGTTCTGAGTTTGAATGAATACCTAAGACCCAGCATTGTTTTTTTCAGACCCTGTATCTAGAAAGGGGATGAGAATACTATCATTCCACAGGTGATATAGATGACTTAACAATATTTCAAGTTTCCAAATAGAGCTTCTAAAGAAGGTCTGAAGATGAGGCTTTTTCCAGGATGGAGAAAGGGCTTTGGTGGGGCTTCTGTAACCAATATGGTGCCAGAGCACTAGCTCAGGGGTTACATGCACCACTGGGAACATGATGTCCCGGAGCCAGTGCTCTCTTCAAACTCAGCCCTGCCAGCAGTGTAAACTCCATATGTCCTTTAACCTTTCCTAGCCCCAGATTTTTTAATCTTTTAAATCACAATAATCCACCTTGCAAGTCTGTTGCAAGTATCATAGATGCAGAGTAATACGAAATGCACATTCGACTAGCAGTAAAGCAAATTCAACACCACACACGTAGGCCTCAGAAGTGGGTTGGATAAAAAAAGAATAAGAAACAATACCATGGAGTACTACTCAGCCACAAAAAGCAATGGTGAACTAGCATCTCTTATATCATCCTGGATGGAGCTGGAACCCATTCTACTAAGTGAAGTATCACAAGAATGGAAAAATAAGCACCACATGTACTCACCATCAAATTGGTACTAATTGATCAACACGTATGTGCACATATGGTAGTAACATTCATCAGGTATCAGGCAGGTGGGAGGGGAGAAGAGGGGATGGGTATGTCACACCTAATGGGTGTGGTGTACACTGTCTGGGGGATGGACATGCTTGAAACTCTGACTTGGGTGGGGCAAAGGCAATATATGTAACCCAAACATTTGTACTCTCGTAATATTCTGAAATAAAAAATACACATATAATAAAAAAAGAAAGGAAAATGTAGGAGATTCTACCTACTTCTATATTCAAAGCATTTATGTCCCAGTCTGAGAGCCGTGAGTCCATGCTTCCTTCTATTGGTCTCTGGTACAATGCATCTCTTATAGTGCAAGCATCTTGCCATCTCACATTATTTTTATAGTGTTCCAAGATGAACATTTCTCTTTAAGTATAAGCTAATTATTTCATTTGTGAATTAAACCAAGAAATAACAATCTGTCCCAAAGCTGAAGGAAAAAACTGGCTCCAGATTTATTGAGATGGAATTTCAGTCTCCACATTGATGTTGTTGTGAGAGCTTCCTGAGGATAATTTTGTTATTAATGAGTCTGGCTCTATAGGGTAATTTTAGAACCTAACCCTGCAGAATATACAGCTCATGTAAAATGCCCCTAGCAATAACTGGCAGACAATAGATGATCAATATGGTTATTTTCTCACTGGGGGAAAAAAAATGGGCTACTCATTTAGGTAGTAGATTCTGAGCTGGAGTGTCTGGCTGCCACAATCTAAATTTGGATAATGTGCTTTCTTGGGGCAATTTTGTACTTTTCAAGCTTGTCCTTGTATGTCATTGTGTTCTGACCAGCACAATAACTTATAAATGATATTTCATGCACTAAGAATTTGAACAAATTTATATATTCAGCAAAGATTTCTTGGTTGAATTAATTTAAAATTGATACCCTTTAAAAATTCTATTTGTATTGCAGTTCACAATTTATCAACTAAGTATTTTGTCCTACAGAGAGTAGATGAAAAGGCAAAAAAACTATCCATCACCTTTCTTTTCTGTGTTTCTCCTCTAGAAAAAAGCCCCATGTAAATCACAGAATAAGGAGCAACTAACAGGGCTATATCACAGCCAGTATCATAGTTATTTATAAGGGACAATTCCAATTGGTCAATACCCCTTCTGTTTGTGGTGCCCATGCCATTATTATTTATTACATATTTTAATATCACTCAAGATAGCAAAACATTAAACTATTATTATCATAAATCAGTTCCTATTTAGAAGTTTTATAGTAAAAAGTTGGCAAGTTATTTTTTCGAATTCACTTAAAAAACAATTCTGTGCATTGCTAAAGGAAACATAACTTCTTTGTTATAGGAAGATTCATATAATACTAAGATTGCACATGAAAATCATGTAGAGAACTACTTTTTCACAGTCCTATAGTTTCATTTATTTGTGGATTCAAATGGATCTGATAAACTTCAATGTAAAAATAAGCATAACAAAACCTGTGTTTCATTTTTATGTCTATAAATGTGGTTCATGATCCTGGTGGTAGGAATTGTAAAACAGGGAGAAGGCGTATATTTGAAATAAGCCTTGAGAAAAAGACAGACTTCATAAAATAAGCAGCTTAGATAATAAAGCTCTTATTCACATAAGCTCTCCAAGCAGTATTTATTTAAACAGTTAGATTGGCAGCCTGGAGAATAGAAAATATATGCTGAGCATATATACCGTGTAATTTTGGAAAAACTTTCTCACACATTATGTCTATAGCATTTGGCAGAAATAGCATCCATTTGGAATATTCATAGTGTCCAATTTTTAAATAATTGTAGTAGCTCATTTTTAAAATATGAGCAAATTATTATCCTATTTGGGTCTTTGTCTTTTTTTGCTTGTTTATTATTTTCACAAATGTTTGACAACAGTTATTTTTTAGGTAGAACAATGTCTTTATTGATAAAGACACTGTAAGAATGAATTAGCTGCATATAGGCTTCAATAATCACTAGGACTTCAGGCAGATATACTACTCAGCCCTGCCCAAGAGCTCCTTCCCCTTGCTAACCAAGAACCTTGAGGAAAGGATGTTCCAGAACAGTCACATGTTGCTGAGGACCACAAAGCTCTATCAAGTGCACACTTGTGTCATGGACCTATGTCCCACCCTCCATGTCTCTAGGAAGCACTAAGCAGAGTTTGCTACCTCTGGTGAAGGTATCCAGGGGTCAAAGGTGTGGAGAATTGATGGAAAAGTGATGGGGTTAGGAATAGTCCTCAGCAGGCTTTAGTAAATAAGAAGTATCCCATCTCTGGCCTCACAAGTGTCACATCTGAGCTAGCCGAGCAGGCCCTGACCTGTAATCTGTATATACCAAAGGAGTATCAGAAAGCTACTAGACTCTGCCAAATCAGCATCTCTAACACAGGCCAGATATGTGAAGGATAGGCAAGGGAGTTTCTTGCAGCTCTGCAAGGAGAATAGAGCCTAAGACCACCCCTGAGCTTGTAGAGGGAAATGTGCCTTTTCACTTCAGGATGCATTTCTTCATTCATTTAGAAATATGTATCAGAGGTATTTTAAAAAATAAGCCATCAATTTACAAATGCAAGCTTTATAAGGAGTATTTATTTAAACAAATTGTTTAAACACTGCACTAGCACACAGTGACTGAAATGGGATTTGAACTTAAAGATACAGGATGGTCTAGCATTATGAAAAGGATGTGTTCCTGAAGACCTACCATAATTCAAAACACATATGATTTAAGATGAATTTTCCCATAGGAATAAATGGAAAGGTTTTGTTTTTGACGTGCAGAAATCTCTAGCCAATGTGGCTTAGGGGCACTTGACTTTGTCTTTTAACCTTGCAGCCATGTCATGTCACACACGTTCTTCATTTCTCTTCTTTTTTTCAATTATCTTTGCCTAGTTATGCAATGAAGTAGGTGAATCAAAAGGTGATTTTTATTCGCCTCAGCACCGTGTCTAAAACTTCCTCTCCTAAAATAATAGCACAGGACAGTGTGAGGATTCTAAGTCCACTTCAAAGAATTTTTATCGTTATCTAAACATCTTTCTAAAGTTTTCATATTTTCAGCAATGGTGTTAGCACAACTTAAGGAGAACTCGAGCAACATTGTGATAGGGTTTTTAAAATTTTAATATTGATGATTAAAAGTTGATACTGCCATCATTACCAAAATTAATCAGACAATTCTGATATATGTAGAGCACAAACAATGATGTTGCCTGATGCTGTCAGTGACAACAAGACAAATACTATTTCTGATTAATTCTACCTGCCCCTTAACACTATTCTTGGCCTCTTTTCAAATTTAGCTCACAAACATGGGACCGATATTTTTTCAGACATTTTATAGTTCATTTATTTCAAAATGCATATAAAATGAGTTATACAATAAACACAATCCACTCTCAGAGACCATGTGACAGGACCTGTGTTGCACGCCCTTCCTTCTTGATCATTCCCATGTTAGGGATAAAGAATTGAGGCCCAGTGGGGATAAGTAATTTGGGAAGGTTTACACATTAAGTCTTTGCGGATTCCAGAACTTACCTCTGTTCTGCCAATATTTCTAAATGTAGCCCCCTTTTGAGAAGGGCTGGATGGTGATAAAAGGACTGATATTGTTGTGGTAACAATTAAGCTAGATTGTAGAAAATTGAGAAGAAAGTCAGTAGTGAGGACAGGAAGGCAGTAAGAGTCATCTCTGGGTGGAGCCATTGGCATTAAAAGTTAGAGAACAGCAGTTGATTACAGGCAGCCTCGGTTCAAGTGCAAGCCTCTTTGCTTTAGGATAAATAGAGATCTATGTATTTATAGGCATATGTCTTTACAGAAAGAAGAAAACATTTAAAAAGGAGTTCTCTCATTTTAACAGAGTTCAGAAATCTTAAAAGTCTGAATGTCTAAACAGGCTCATCTACAGAGAAAATTGTGAATTAAGCATAAAGTGTCTTTTTCTTCTAACCATTTTCTTTTCACACTTTTATTCTTCATCTAGAACTATCTTCCTAAGAAAAATAATAACAATATTTCCTAATAAAATAATAATAACTTCACATATTAAAATAGGTAAACTTACTGTATGTAAAACTCCAAGCACTGTTCTAAGCAGTTAATTTTCACAGCAACTCTTAAAATAGTATATTATCACAATCTCCATATTATAGATGAAGAAACCATGACACAGAGCAGCTAAATAACTTCCCCAAAGTACCTACCAGCAAAAGTACTCATCTTGTCTTCCTAGGATTTTCACTATTGGGGTGGCCCTTTCTCTTCTCTCTTCACGTCTTTCTCTGCTGTTCACAAAACTCAGGTTCTCTGTGTCCCTTGAATCTTTCTAACAATATAGTTAACTGAACAAAGAGAGTCATAAGAAATCACTTAGTTTAATGTGCTCTATGCCCAAGATAACATATGTGTAACAAATAAAAACCTTCAGTATTAAAAAAGGAGACAAACAAATGCTTGTTTTTTAATCAAAAATCACTGGCTCAAAGAAATAAAATTATTTTATACCCCTTAAACAAAAGTTTATCTAGCACAAACATTGGCTTACAGAATGAGAATACAATTTGTCTTAGATTTTTTAATTTAAAAAATAAGAAAATATGACTTGACAACAAGTATTATAACAATATATTTAAAAATAGCACATTTAGGTTTTATATGTCATCTCCATATAACAAAGATTTAAGGAAATAAAGGAAAGATGAGAAGTACAGATCAAGAAAGACAAAAATGTTATACACAGAGAGAAAAAGAAGGAAGATCCAATTTCTTTTTTCTTCTCATTTTTTTTTTTTAATTTCGAAGTATTAAAGGGATACAAATGTTTTTGTTACATGGCTTGAGTCAGGGCTATAAATGTGCCCATCACCCAACACGAAGTGTTCATTGTACCCATTAGGTGAGTTTTTGCCTCTCCCCTCCTCCCCCTCTCCCCTGCTTGGTTTCCAATAATTTTTACTTCCCTCTGTGCACTTGTGTGCCCATTGGTTAGTTCCAACTTATTACAGAGTACATGTGGCGTTTGTTTTTCCATTGAGATACTTTGCTTAGGATAATGGTCTCCAATTTCTTGTTTGCTTCAGTATGCCACTCTTCCTCCAGCCTATAACTGCTCCTAAAGAATAGTATTTATTCTTTAAGAACACGTTGCATTAAATAGTATTGCAATATTTCATTTCCTTGCAATACTATTTAATAGAAAGATTTAATTTTTCATTCTCATTCTCTTGCAAGCATACAGTTTCCATTTTTAATATGGTGAGTATTGCTGGATAAAATTTACATAAACAAAAGTTCTTTGGGGTCCTTAATAAATTTTAAGAGTGCAAAGTATTCCTGAGGTATGCAATAAGTCAATTCTCCAGACAAATCATTCACGATAAACTAGAGGGTAAAAGGTATTCTGACAGAAAGAAGCTGGGAAAGAGGATACAGTTTGGCAGACTCATTAAGATCTTTCTTTAAGGCTAAAGGACCATGGAAAGCTTGTGTGGGGAAACAGGTCGGGGGGCAGGGGACAGCGGCTTACTCAGTATACCCTGATGTCTCCAAAGATATGATACAAATTTTCCAAAACTGCCTAATTTAATCCAGGGAAGCAGTTCACACCTCATTATGAGCCCACAATTACAAATAAATATACAATAATGTAAGCAAGAGTAATATTGCAAAAATATGCCAGAATAACAGAAAAAAACCCAAATGTGTTCACAGATTTATCCCCAACCATAGAGCAACCTTTGCTAATTACTAATATCTTGCAATACCTCTTTAATCTAGCCACTGGAATCTTTCTAAAAATTATTTTTGACTTATTCATTGACTGAATCATCTTGGATGTGTTCTCTTTGGATTTCACTACAATTCTCCATCTCTTGTCACTGAGCGGGCCCCTTTGTTTCCTTTATGAAATATCTCACAGATGTCAATTTCTCTCTAGTTCCAGTCCAGATACTTCAGGATTTCTCTGCCAGCCTACTCTAAAATATGCTTTCCCAATTTCATAAATAGGTTAAAAGTTTTCAATGGTTTTCTATTTTTATTCATTCATTCAACTAAATTTATTATCTATCTACTGCATTCCAGATATGCCTATAAAAATGGTTTTTAGGCTCTGGGTCTATGGCAAGGAGCAAGATAAGTAGAATCTCTGCTCTCGCAGGGCATACGTCCTGGTAGAGTAAGACAATAATGAACAGCTAAATACTCAAAAAAAGTATTTTCACATAATGGTTAAAATCTAGGAAGACAAGGCAATTAGGTAAGTTAGGAGAATGGTGGGCAGTGGTATTATTAATAATATTTCAGGTAAGAGGGGGAGGAGGGGATGGGTAAATTCACACTTAATAGGTACAATGCACACTATCTGGGTGATGGGCACATTTATAACTTTGACTCAAACAGTACAAAAGCAATTTATGTAACCAATCATTTGTATACCTGTAATATTCTGAAATAAAAAAATATTTTAGATAAAATGGTCAGGGATTTTCTCCCTGTGGACTTGACATTTAAGGTGAGTCCCAAATAAGGAAAAGGAAAAAGCTATGTGAAGAGGGGTGAAAAATATTTAAGGCAGAGGGCATACAAAGAGCTAAGTTTCTGAAGCCTGTTAAGTTTCCACAGTTTCTAGAAACTGAGGAACATAAGGAAGGTGTGGCTGGAACAGGACAAGACAGAAGAGTCCTTTTAAAAGACTGGGAAGAAGAGGAGGGCGGGGTAGGTTATGCAGGATTTGTAGGCATCATTCAAATAAAATAGTTAGAATTTTATTCTTATTTCAAAGGGAGTGAGTGAAATGTTTTGAAGCAAAGGTGTGTGTGACGTAGTCCGATTTATATTTATAGAAGACTGTGCCCAGTATTATGTGGAGAATGTAATGTAGAGGCATAGAGTGGAAACAGGGAGAATGGTTAGAACCCTACTAGTGCAAGTGAGAGAGGATGGTGGGTTGGATAAAGCAGTTGGGGGAAAGGGGACTCAGGGTATATTTTGGAGGCCGAGCCTACCAGTTTTGCTGATGACTTGGATCTGAGAATGAGTGAAATGGAAGAATCCAGCATGCCTCCTGTGGTTTCAGCAAAGGAGTCCTAAACTTGTTTGTCTAGCTTTTAAGGCAAGTGCCTCCCTTTCTATATTCCCCAAGTTCATCTCTCCACTGTAATGCCTCAATTACAGTAAAGCACATTTCACCATTATTCTTTCCACACACAATACTCGTTCTCTTCTCCATCCTTTTGCCCAGAAATTTTCCAGTATTCACGCTTCTTCACTCCTCCATATTCTCCAGCCCTGAACATTACAACCTTCACTCATATCTTGCAGCTCTTAATTGAAATTTTATCTTTTATTATTTGTTGCCTCATATTAGTGATTGTTGTATCCCCCAGGTATATAATTAATATCTATAGTAAGCACCATATCTTAAGTTCTTTAGAAGCCAGCATACCATTTAGCCAAAGATGAAAAATAAACTCTGCTGATTAATAATGAATGTGATTAAATATAAAGTTCTGCTCCCTCTTATGTTATCCCACTTAGCCTTGACACATTTTTTATTTGCCTGGCTTCTTGTCCTTCAGGCTTCAGCTCAAATTGTTACTTCTCAGGAATGCTTTCTCTGACCACTCAAGCCAAGGCACCCCCTACCCATGACCACTCTCTATCATGTTTCCTTGACATGTTATCTTCATAGCAATTGTCCCTAATCTGATGCTAACTTATTTACCTGTTTACTTATTTATTATCTATTTTCCCCATTAGCAAGTTGACATCACAAGAACTCTTGAATGTGACCATCTTGTTTGCTCCTGGATCCCAGCACTTACAACAATGCCTGTCCTAGAGTATTATATTTTATGTCAGGCACTCTCCTAAATGCCAGGAATAAAGAAATAAACAAAACAGTAAAACTCTTCGCCTTCATGGAGTTTATATTCCAGTGGGAGAGACAGACGATAAATAAGATTAAAAAGTAAAACACATAGTCTATACTGCGTTAAGTGTTGGAATAGTGTTAAGTATTGGGAGGGAAAAAAATATCAACCAAGGAAAAGCAGATAAGATGTGTGCATTTCTGGAGCAGGTGGAGAGGTGTAGAATCTCAGGATGGCTGGCGAAGGAAATTCTCAGTGAGCAGGGGACATTTGAGTCAAAAGTTGAGGAAAGTGAGAGAGTGGGTCTTGCAGATAACTGACAAAGAGCATTCCAAATACAAATGCAAATGCAGCAGGAGGGAGCAGCAAATGCAAATATCCTGAGGCAGGATTGTGCCTGGAGCACTTTAGGAATGGCCTAATTTGCTAAGGGTCTGGAATGGCATAAGCTACAAGGTAAAAGAGGTGGGAGATGCAGTTAGGAAAAGTTTGGAATAAAGGGTAGGAACAGATCATTTGGGGGGCTTTGAGGCCTGTAGAAAGATTTAGATTTTGGCTTTTGCTCTTAATAAAATGAAGAGCTGAGTAGAAACTCCATGGTATATATATACCACATTTTATCTTGCACCTCTTATATTATCCTGGCTAGAGCTGGAGCCCATTCTACTAAGTGAAGTATCACAAGAATGGAAAAACAAGCACCACATGTACTCACCATCAAATTGGTATTAACTGATCAACACATAAGTGTACATATAAGAATAACATCTATTGGATGTAAGGCGGAGGGAGGGGGGAGGGGGAGGAGGGGATGGGTATATGCATACCCAAAGAGTGCAATGTGCACCATCCGAGAGATGGATATGCTTGAAACTCGGACTCAGGGGGGAAGTGGGTAAGGGCAACAAATGTAACCTAAATGTACCCCCATAATAGCTGAAATAAAATAAAATGTAAAAAAAAATATATATATATATAAATAAACAAAATGAGAAGCAACAGGGAAATTTTGGACAAAAAAAGCCATAAGACTAATTATACTTTAACTGGATCATTCTGGCTGCTTTTTTGAGAATAGACTCTTAAGACCAATGAGGACAGGAGCAGGGAGATAAATTAGGAGCCTACTGCAATGACTCAGGTGAGAAATGATGGTGGCGCCAGCTGGAAGAATATCATTGAGATGGACTAAAGTGGTTGGCTTCTGGTCCTTGATAAATATTTCTTAAATTAAAGAGTAGAAAAGAGTTTCCCATTCAACACTGATGGTTTACATTTTATTTAAACATATAATGTAGGCCATTCATAAACTGAATAAAAGATATGTGCAATGATTCCTGAAATTAGATCACCAGAGTGTACATTTCCAACTTTGTTAATAAAAATTCATAAAACATATATTTACAGATAGGTTATGTTTACATTTATGAGATACCCAAATGGATTATTCATCTGATTTATTTACTCTCGAGACATATACTTCTCTTGGAAAGTGATTCTGACAAGATGGCAGCATTTGTAGAAAATTCAAGAAGAATATCTTTGGGGGGGAAATAAATAAAAGGAGCTTGAGAGCTGCCATCATTCTGTCTGTTTTGAACATAACAGAGATGATAAGCCTATCATTTAAAATTCTAAATTAGTAGTTTTATGAAAATAAAAATCCTTTTCTTATCTGTAGTAGAGTTTTTAAAAAAAAATTTTTTTAAAGTGTTTTCATCTGACACTTTCTAATTACCTCTTTTGGATGAGTGTTAATATATTTTCGCAGTACTACCTGGCTAGATGTCATCTTTAGACACAGACAGTTGAGCTCTATTCTATGTTTATCAGCAAAACTGGTTTTGACTGATTCTGCAAATGAAGTCTATGTTCTTGAGCCAACGTCAAAAGCAAATTCAGAGCATGTGAAATTTCTTTCTCTTTTTTATAGAAATTAATTAGCTTGTTGAAATTGCCTTATTGTGCCTCTTTGAGTTGGTTTACATTCAAATCATTGTTTTGAAAACAGAAAAATCTGCGATTAGCTGGAGTTAAAAACCTAAACAAGAGATCCCCAAGCTCCAAATCATGTAAATTGTAATCTTTGTGACAGTTTATAACTTCTCTGCCCCCCAATGGGAATATCCTGTGTGGTTTATTGCAAGCCATCAAAAGAAGAGCTCTCAAAAATTGCAATATGGTGTCTCACTAGCTCTCACAAACCTAGTTTAAGCTGGTAGCCTGCCAAAAACCAAAAGCAAACAAAAGAAAACATACTTAATATTTTGAAAACATGTTGGTGTGCACAAATCACTCATAATTCTGTAGACTCAGTGCTTATGATCTGCTTCAGGCAGCTTTAGAAATGCTTCAGGATATTGTGCATACTGTAGCACATTTTGCATTACCTGAAGTGCACTGGCTTTTGATATTGGTACACCGATCACATTCTCTTTGGTGCACAAAGGCAATCTTGTTTACATTTCTAACAGAACCTTGGTTACATTCTGGCAGTAAAGACCCAGTATGAACACAAAGAAAAAGATGTCCTGTGTTTGTCTCTGAATTTTCCTTGAAGATATTGGATTGCCATCTCTAGCACAGTTCATAAACAAACTTGGTGAACATCAAAGGCTATAGCATTACAACCTGCTGAGCCCAGATTACACACCTCAAAAGTAAATGTTACCGCAATAAAAACTCCTCTGAAATTTAAAATCAAATAAAATTCAAAATGTCCAAATGTTTTCTTTAGAACTGAGGTTTTGTGTGCGAGAATTTTTTAAAACAATGCTTTTACAATTATTGGATGATTAGCCCTACGTTATTCAATTATGTACAATCCCTAATTTGTTTGGCACAATTTCGTTTACTCTCAGTTGCTCTTCACACATACAGTTCTGTCACATATGCTCTGGCCCTGGATATAGGAAATGCTGGATGTACTAGAAAAACACAATTACAAATGTCTCTTTTACTATGTTTAACATGTACAATATTATGCACGTTAGGATATAGGTTAATTGTTCTTGAAAGTGAGATTCCAAGATCATAGCACTAGCAGAGGTAGTCACTTACATGCTTGTTAGTTTATGTAACACACACACACACACACACACACACACTCATATATATGTACTTCATACATCACTGACTAACTTCAAGACAAAGAAAATGTTAAAGTATCAAAAATTCTGCAAAGAAAGCCTATTTAACTGTTTTTATTGGTGCATCCCAAAAAAATAAAATTCCAAAGCATCTTTGTTATGCCCAGTTCTGTGCTTCTGCCATGAAAACACGTCTGAAGGAACGAGAATCTTTCTTATTGGAAATTTAAAAAATCATGTCATATACTATCCTTAATGATATAGCCAGCACAAATATTTGGGACGGATTCCAAATATCTGAAAGAAGCTGAGAGAAAACAGCTTTGTTTTACAAAGATGATTTGTTTCACAAAGATTATACAAAGTGATTCCAATTGAATACCTGTGGTCTATTTTACATAGATCCTCAGTGCTAATTTAAGTCTTCAGTCTCAATTATTGCAAACATGTAGTCATATCTCTTCACCTCACTAACCTTCTCCCTCAAACAGAATTCTTTGCTTCCTCACCTGTGGCCTAATAACACTGTTCACTTACCTCCATCATGACAACTACCATACTATGTTGCAATTATACATTTTTGTCCGCCTCCGCCAACAGTGTAAACTTCTTGAGCACAGGGCCATATGTTACACATCATTTATCCCTAATACCTACCATCATGCCTGTTGTCAGTAAATGTTGAATAAATGAATGAATCTTAGCCCAAATATGCTTTCTTGGTATCTTGGTGGAGAACTATCATTATCTAAAAATGTAATAGTCTTGACCAAAAGCATATTTTCAAAATGTGACTTTCAAATGAAGAAATTAAAACGTGCTAATGTTTATGTCGCAATTTTATGAAAATGATAATTTGTGCAGAATTTCTAAAGTTTGTGATAAATGTATTTAAAATCAAATTAAACAATGATACATTGTCATATACCTATTAAAATGTCCAAAATAAATAAAACTGACAATATTGAAAGTATTGGCGATGCAAATGCAAAATGATATGGTGACTTTACAAAACAAAAAGTTTGGTAGTTTCTTACAAATTTTAACATATACATATTATATAATTCAGGAATCCTGCCCCCAGGTAGTTATACAAGAGAAACTTTATTTTCACATAAAACCTGCATACTAATGATAAAAGCAGCTTTTCTCTAATCTCCAAAAACTAGAAACAACCCAAATGTCTTTCAAGTGATGTAGGGATAAACAAACTGTGGTATATTCAGCCAATGGAATACTACTAGTAATTTACACAACAATACAAGTGAATCTCAAATGTGTTATGTTGAATGAAAATGACCAGTCTTAAAAGGTTTCATACTCTTTGAGAAATTTGTGTGACTGTGTTCATTTTCTATTTTTGCATACAAATTATTACAAGCAGCAGCTTAAAACAGCATTCATTTATTAGTTCACATTTCTATAGGTCAAAAGTCCAAGGCAGGCTCAGTTGGGTTCCCTGCTTAGGTTCTTACAAGGTCAAAGTCAGAGCATTACTGGGTTGGGCTCTTATCTGGAGGTTCTGGGGAAGAAGCAACTTCCAAGCTCACCCAAGCTGTTGGAAGAATTTAGTTCCTAATGATTGTAAGACTCAGTGCTCATTTCCTTGTCGCCTCTCAGGTCTTTTTCACATGGCCCCTTTCATCTGCAACTCAGCAATGACACCTTGAATCTCTCTCCTGCTTCAAATCTCTGACTTTCTTTTCTGTTATCACCTGGCAAAACTCTACTTCTAAGGGGTTTGTGTTATTATATTAGGCCCACAAATATAATGTAGCATAATCACAGAAATTATTATGACCAGAGATGTATACCATCTTAAAATTGTGCCTAACAAAATGGTTGCTAAGAATTAGATGTAGGTGGAGGGGCTGACTACAAAGGGACAGCAAGAGAAAATCTCTTGAAGTGATGGAAATGTTCCATATCTTGATTTCGGTGGTGCTATATGACTTTATGCACCTGTCAATACTCTTAGAACTATACACCAAAAATAGTGAATTTTACTGTTTGTTAATTTATAAATAAGTTGAAAAAAAGAAAAAAGTCAAATTCAAAAAAAGTCTCTTCCTAGCAAGACTGAGTTAACTTAAATAACTCTAAACCTCAGTTCTTTCTATTCTTGATCATCTTGGGTGCTATCTAAAGAACAGAATAATCTGTAATAACATTTTTATTAGAAAACCTACACCCAAATAGAGTCTTTTATTTCTTTTATTTGCACATTACTTATCCACTCTATCTTGCATATTTACTGGGAATTCTTATTCAATTTTCAAAGCTTCCTATGAAAACTTTTCTTAACTACTGCAACCCCTGACTGCTCTCTCCTCTGAACATCAAATAACATTTGATTTTATGTCACCAGATATTTTTTGAATTGGAACTTCTTCCCTATTTTGCTTAATTGCAACTTCAGGATATAAACTTTTAAGTATTAGTGACTACTCTCCCTTTCTAATTTCCACGTCCAATTCAATTATTACACATTGTATCACGGAATTATCTTCATTTATTCCTCATTTGTTTATACTCATTCATTCAGGAATTCATCGTTTCTTGATCAGAGTGTCATTTTAAATTCATGTTAACTTTCTATTTTCCATTTTAAACCACTGCATTTATTAGTTTTTAAATCTTTCTCCCACCAACTTAACCTTTCTTGGCTGGGTGCAGTGGCTTACTCTTGTACTCCTAGTTATTATGGAGGTTGAGGCAGGAGGTTTGCTTGAGGTCAGGAGTTCAAGACCAGCCTGAGCAACATAGCAAGACCCCATCTCTACAAAAAATAAAAATTGAAAAAAAATCATGCAGACGTGGTAGTGCATACCCGTAGTCCCATCTCTTACTCCGGACACTGAGGATGGAGGGTCACTTGAACCTAGGAATTCAAGGTTGCAGTGAGCTATGATTGTGCCACTGCACTCCAGCATGGGTGACAGAGCAAGATCCTGTCTCAATTTTTTAAAAAATGCCTAATGTTGGCCCTGAAAAAAAAATTATTTTTGACATTTTATGGTATGTAAAAGCTAAGTAAGGGACATGGAAATTCAGACTCCACACTTCTTAATTATCATCCTAACTGGTTTGCAAATGTTAATTTTATTTTCTAATGATCAGAAATCTTGATTTATATTTTCTCACCACAGTTTTTGGAACTTTTCTTTGTTCCACAATTATTTATTAAATGATTGCTATGTTGTAAGTACTTTGCTGGAAATTCATATATATGTTTTGTCATTAACCAGGTTTGATACTAAACAGACTATTGGTAAATAAACAGCACTGGTTTTCAGGGTTTTTTCCTGATCTAGTGGAGAACTGGCATTACTGTCTGACACAAAAACTTTCCAGTATGCTTAGCCTGATTACAGGTTGGTTTTGAACTTCAAAATTCTAGCTATAACTGATGACTTAATTTAAGGACAAATATTAATACAATGAGACTCTGGGAATTTAGCACTGGATTCCAATTGACTATCCAAGAAAGAATCAACACAAGCTTCCCTGTTTTTCAAAGATCATATCAAATAATAAAGTTTCGTCACATTCTGATCTTGAATAAATTACCAAATCCAGCTATAGATTGTTACCAATTTGGCCTCAGAGAGCTATGGGTGAAGAATTAGCACTGGCATTGCAACAAAATGAAAACATGACTTGCTAAATTCTACTTTGTCCCCCAAACCCTTTTGTTTTACATATGGTTCCAGTGGGAGTAATTATATGTTTATTGTCATCATTGAATAAACGTTTTTCTCTTATGTAAGAACTGGTCTTTATACATTCTATAAAGCATCTGGCATATTGTGAGCATTTGAAGTGTTTAATGATGAAGCAACAGCAACTGAGGATCTAAAACCTTGTTTCCTGTGGCTATTGCAGTCTGAATGGAACTCTGCTATGACAAAGAAAGAGGAAAAGTCACTTTGGTTACTGCAATATTATAGCCTATTGTCCCATCTGTGCTGTTTACCAGGGATTCCCACACTCTGTTCTGTTTAGAAAACACTTGAAACACAGTCTAGTTTTCAGTATAGAACAAGTTCATCTTATAAAAGCTCATACGCATCTATATTTTTCTTGTGAAACCTTATGGAATGTGATGAAGTTTCCAAAGAATGATGGACTATTACATCACAAATTGCAGGGCCATTAGAATTTGGCTAGTGGACATATAAGGAGACTCTGAGAGTACATAGGAAATTAAATTTTTCTATCATTACCACAATGTGTTTTTAAGAAATAAATTCTAGAAGCCTTGTTGGGAGAATGGTAACCATCAAACAATACATATACGATACCCATTTCAAAATACCACATAGTAATTTTTTCTCCATAGAAGAAATCCATTTTAAAATATAACACAAATAACTTAGATTCTTGAACTCTTCGAAATGGGAGAATCTTACAGACTCCAATCCTGGAACCTGGCATTTACAGATTATTCAACAGCATTGCCCTAATTCGATATTAAATGCTGACCTTAGATACAGAGGTTTATATTCATATTTTTAAAGCTTAATGCTAGCCAAATGATCAAATGAAAAAGCCCTAGAACAGATAAAACAAAGGGTTGACGGAAGAGACCAAGAAAATAATTCAGAAAGAAAAATAAAATCGTCAAAGATATGGCTCCAAAGTCAAAGAGAACTCCCCCCACCCCTTTTAAGAAGATTTCACTTTATCTATAGAGTAAAGCAAATGCTTTTAGATCCAAGGGTACCTGGTTCAAATCTCAGCGGGGGCAGATTTCTTACAAACTAAAAAGGCACTCTCCCTATTAAAGGAGCTGACTTAATACAGTTATATGGACCATTACTGTACAGAATGTGAATTCACAAACTATTTTCTAAATGGGGCCTTTTTGTGCATGTACAGTAATTCTTATAGAAGCCTTTTACAAATAAAAAAGAAAAAAATGGGGAAAATCTAAGAACCCATGATTTGAGACTTTAATAACTATTGGTGTATTAGAGACAGCCATCTGCAGTAATACAGCAGATCAGGTTTTCCTGGCAATGATCTGAAAAAGCATTCTAAAGATAAAAGCTTGATATGTGTGCAGACCTTAGATGCCTAGAAAAAGATTAGCAAAATACTCCTTGAATGGTAACCATCAAAGTTTGGCCTCAATGTTGGACCTCAAAATGCATGGTCTCCATGGAACTTCATTTAAACAGGTAGTAGCGCTCACATACTTCATCATAAGGACACTATGAGATTTCCACAAAAAAACTTTATTGAGTAAATTTTTATGCAACACTATAATTTGATTGCGGAAAGTCTTCCTTAGCAATGAAACCATGAAAGACATGTGGTAAACATTCTATCTAATCTACCTTATAAAAAAAACCCTGCGCAAACTGCTAGAAATCTACTTCTGCCATAAATTTATATTTGGAGAGCCATAGTTGATCTGGGTTCGACTTATTTTTAGTAATTTACATTACTCTCCCAGGGAAAATCATCAAGGATAGAATAATATTTCATTTTGAAAATGCTTTCTTCTTTACCAATTTCATCATATGTAAATCTCTGGAACCTACTAGAAACTAAATGATTGCAAATATGGGCAGAGATTTTAAAATGTGGATGACCCAAACATATAAAGAGAACTTTCAAAAGTGAAATTTGTTTCTTGCAGAATAAATCTGAGTACTGGTCAATATTTCAGGTAGTAATAGATTTTGGAGAAGGCAATTTATTTGAGACCTATAATTCATCCCCACCATACCAAAAATTTTATGGACATCTTACCAGTATCATATTAGTTGCAAGTGACAAAAAAAATGAATGAATTTAAAAGCCCAAACTGGTTTAAACAAAGAGTGTAGACAGAATTATTGTTGGTTGACATGAATAATGATAATTGGTTTGGGGACAAAAATGAATCTTAAAGTATGAAATATGACATGAAAGGCAGCCTCTTCCTCTCTGTCTCTCAGGCCATCTTCTCTTTAGGTCTACTCCTCTCATGCAGGCACTCCCCTTAGCTCCACAAGAAGGCTGCCAGCAGCTCTAGCATTGCATACATCCTCACCAATGCATGTCTTGTGGAGACAGCTACTCCCTTCAACAGCATTTCAAAGCAGAGTCCCTTTCCAAAAACCCAAGAGAACATTAATTATTGTTTCAATTAAATTGGCCTAGATTTAGATGATAAAATCTACACGATCAGATTTCCAGGGGTTTCCTTTGATTTTAGGCAATAGAGATGACAAGAAACCATACTTGCTGTTTTCCTATGAGTTTGACCAAAATAATGACCAAAGGACATTCTTGTGTTTTACAATGTCATAAGTATAATAATTATTGACTAAACAAATTACACATACACATACATGTGCTAGTACACATACACACACACATACATATACACATACCCAAAACATTACAAATTTGGAAACTAAAACTGAAAGATGATATAGGATTAGAATCGGAGAACAATTTTAGCTAAGTATAACCATCGATGCTGGATTGAGTCCTGCTAAAACTCTAACTTTGATTATATGTAAAAAGACAGAAGAAGCATAGTCAATCTTCAATAACTATTGAATAAATGAACGAGTGAAATGTGAAGTCATTAGAACAAAAATAAGGGAGGTATTGTATTATGGAAGGTGATACAAGAAATTTCTTCAATAAAGATAAAAAAATCGTAATCTAGTTAACACTTTGGGTATATTGAAAGTGACGGTAAGTTTGGGAAACTAAAAAATGGCTGGATAAAAAAATTTAAAAATCAAATACAGTATTAAAGAACATTCTGTCCTGCCTAATATTTAGTTATAGTTTGAGATTCCTGATATTTCAGATTTTGTAAAGTTATTTATACATCAATTTAGCCAATAAAAAATTATTTATTGAACATGTATATTTATCACGATAAGCCTGTGGAATATAAAATTAAATTACATGTCTGTTTGTCAGGACATCTCTACTAAAAACAATGAGCAGGGAAAGGTGGGAATAAACAGAGTAGGAAAAACTCAGAAAAGTTAGGTAGAATTCAGCAGTCAAGTCTGAAGCATTCTGAGTGCAAGCGTGGGGTAAGATACAACTTAGGGGAAATTGTCTAATCAAGTGGAAAAGAGAGCAGACCATGTTCTTTTCACAGTAAGAAATTAATAGAGAGTATACCTATATATACAGCAAGAGTGGAGTAGCACAGGGCATTCAGGAGGCAGATATGGACGATGAATGTCTGGGTCAAGGGAGATGGAGGAGGGTGCATAAATAGGACAACATTACCAAGAAACAATCTCAGTATGGTGGGGCAGTTTCTAGAAAAATCTTAAATATTTTCCAGTGAAGCCCAAAAGTTCTTTCAGGTGACTTGTCAACTGTTGTATTTATTCTTTTTTAAAAAAATTCAGAGTAATACAGGGGTACAAATGCTTTGGTTACATAAACTGGCTTTGCACAGCCTGACAAGCATGCCCATACCTCAGGCAGTGTACGTTGTATCATTAGGTGTGGATTTACCCATCCCCTCCTCCCTTCCTCCACTTGCCCAACACTCTATGAATGTTATTTCCCATATGTGCACATTAGTGTTGACCAATTAGTATCAATGTAATGGTGAGTACATGTGGTGTTTGTTTTTCCATTCTTGTGCTACTTCACTTACAAGAATGGTCTCCAGCTCCATCCAGGATAATGCAATAGGTAGTTCATCATTTTTTTTTTTTTATGGCTGAGTAGTATGCCATGATATACATATACCACATTTTGTTAATCCACTCATATATTGATGGGTACTTGGGTTGTTTCCACATCTTTGCAATTGTGCCTATAAACATTCAAGTGTAGATGTCTTTTTTATAGAATGTCTTTTGTTCCTTTGGGTAGATGCCCAGCAATGGGATTTTTGGATCAAATGGTAGTTCTGCTTTTAGTTCTTTGAGATATCTCCATACTACTTTGCATAGGAGTTG
This sequence comes from Indri indri, assembly GCA_004363605.1. NCBI lineage: Eukaryota > Metazoa > Chordata > Mammalia > Primates > Indriidae > Indri > Indri indri. Next base: position 64,156 of record RJWJ010003477.1, on the reverse strand, counting down.
TGCTAGTTTGCAGTCCCCTCCAGAAGTGTATGAGTGTTCCTATCTCTCTGCATCCGTACCAACATTTGTTGTTTTGGAACTTTCTGATAAAAGTCATTCTCATTGGAGTTAAGTGATTTCTCACTGTGGTTTTGATTTGCATTTCCCTGATGATTAAACATGTTGAGGATTTTTTCATGTTTCTTGGCCATTAATTTATCTTCTTTTGAAAAGTTTCTGTTCATGTCCTTTGCCCACTTTTTAATGGAGTTGTTTGATTTTTACTTGCTGATTTTCCTGAATTCTATATAGATTCTAGTTATCAGCCCTTTATCGAATGTATAGCATCCAAATATTTTCTCCCATTCTGTAGGTTGTCTATTAGCTCTAGTGATAGTTTCTTTGGCTGTGTAGAAGCCTTTTAATTTGATCAGGTCCCATTTATTTATTTTTGTTGATGTGATCACTTTTGGGGTCTTCTTCATAAATTCTTTTATTTATGGAATCAATCATATACCTAATAAATAATGTTATGAATTTTTGCAGGACTCACTAACAGGAGTCATAAAGTCTAGAGAAGTGGTTTCCCAGTACCTCATGGGACAACCATGTTTTCTTTAGATCTTTGCTGTCATCAAAAAAAGCTAGAGTTTGGATGGGAGAGAACAATGCTTTAAATATGGCTAACTCAGGAGCTTGTAATACAATAAATATTTAATTTCAGAATCCTAAATCATAGTGCAAAGCATTCTAGCCATAAAACTCTGAGCTTCACATGCTTCGACTGTATAATAAGGATAATGGGCACTTCACCAGATTCTTGAGAAAATTACATGAGGTAATACAGGGCAAACTACAGTACAACATACAGCACTCCACAGATTTATGTAAAAATTTATTTGGGGCTCAATTTCCTAATTATTCACTAAGAAAATCCTGTGTTTGTCTTAGTTTCAATAATTCATATTCAAAGGTCCTCGTAGTAACAGAAAATTCCTGACAGTGAACTTCTCAAATGGTTAAAGTCACTTGACCTTTAGCCTTTGGCTTTAAAAATCCCTCAAGAGATATGTTTAATGGCCCAGAAATATATTGCCTGTCATGTCTTATTGCTTAATTAATGGCCAGCTAAGATGGCCTGTATAGACTGTCCTGAAGTAATTGTGAACTGATCTTCTACTCAAGGAAATGAATTAACTCCACAACAGCAGCACTGACATAGAGCATTTACCGTACTTAAATTTCTACAACCCCTAGAAGAGACAGAACATACAAGGGCTGGTTAACTAAGCGTACAAATATCAGCTAAGCAGCTTAAAAATGTTCTCTCTCTCAGGGAATAGTACATTACTGGTTTCTGAAAACTGCATTGTGAATGAAATAATAAGCTACCGAGTAAGCATTTTTATTTTAGCCACATATGTGATAGAATTGGAAGTTACTAAATTGTTTTAATAATAATAATAATAATAAAATGTGGTTTGAAATTGTTCCATTTGAAGATAAATGGAACCCTACATAATGGGCAGCAAATTCAGAGTCAAAGTTCACTGATTTAAAATGAGTGATAAAAAGTATATTCAAAAATAAAGTAAAAATTAGTGATATTTTAAATTCTTTTTCTTTCAAGCTGGAGAGTAACATGAACCAAATTTCTAATAAAATGCCACCAAATAATTCTGGACCTTTTATGATGAATACATAGTGTTTATAATTAAATATAAATGTTGATTCTCTCAGTGCTTAAAGTTTTCAGGTAAGAGCTTTAAAATTAGAGTTTGTTTCTTATAGGATAAACCACCCTTCTCCACTTCTTTCTGATTTTTATGTGCACTATTCTTTGTCCTATTCCCCACCTCACAACACTCACCCCTCCGGCCTCAGTTCTCTGTTTCATTTCAGGGGGATGAATGCACAGTGTCACAGGGTCTGAAGAATGAAAATAAAGGATAAACCATTTACACAGCTGTGGACAACAGAAAGAAGATACTGTTCTTGCTGTGGAGGGTTATATAATCCATGAGCTAGTTCTGCTAATTCTTCCTACCCTGACTCTTAAATAAGTAAACATGAAATTTCTGGTCTTGGGAGAGTGTCCACGGATGAATTTAAGGATGATAGTTGCAGCTTCATTCTATTTCAGGTATAAGAAGGGATGAGGGGAGAGGATGGAGGCAGGGAGGCTAGTAAAGAGGCTTTGCTGGATAACGGTGTTAGATGGTCAGGGCCTCGGTGAGCACTGGCTGGGCCAATGAACAGCAAAAGGTGGTTCCGAGAGACACTGTGTGGGAAGGATTAGCAGAAGTAATTGGTGGACTCTATAAAGCTCCTCAGCAAGGGCACTATAGTTTGCTTCCTGTCTCCAGCTGTGTGCATGCCCTATCTTCACTCCACTTTCTTCCTCAGTGTATTAGAATGCCGAGTATTTATTCCTAGAGATGAACAGTGAACAGACAAATGGGGTAGGAGTGGCATTTTATATTTTTACCATTAGTTCAAAGCATAAAAATCATTGAATCATACAGTGCCTTACCTTCCATATCCTAATAGATCCAGTTTGGGCACATTTTAGGAATAAAAGAGGTAGCATCCCTCATCTACTCATCTCTGAGGGACTCAGATCACTAGTACTTAGAAATTCATCACAGTATGCTCAAAATTAACATTTTCACTATACCCACAAAGCTGCGCAATTTTTAACTTTAAAAATTCAAGCCATTATAAGAGGGGAAAAGTATCCAGATGAATCCTTCAATCTGAAAGCAGCCATCCCCCAACCTGGGCTCTGGAAAGGAAAAAGAGGTAAAAAAGGAGACAGAAATAATTGGCAAGTAAAGATCTGAGAGAAGATGAATGAAAAAGAGAAAGGTAGAAGAGAGGACAAGGATAAGAAAGCAAGGATAATTTAGAGTTACACAAATATGGGGAAACTGAGTCACAGCTGTCAGGACTAGGAAGCAGTGCCACACTGCAGCTTATAAGTCAAAATGCTACACTTTTAAAATATAATGATTTTTCTAAAATCATTAAACTAATTCTTAACTTCATTTTTGTAAAATGACATTTTGCCCACTTTCTCATTTTAATAGCTCCCATTTTGAAAATACCAAATCTACTCATGAAAGCAAATGAGCCTGGTACAATGTGACCTGGAGTATTACAGCATTGGAGCAGTTATACATTTATTTTGGACACCACACATCCCTAGGATGAGTATTTGTTTTATAATCTTGGCTTTTCAGCCTAACCTTTACCCAAGTTGCCAAGCAAAACATTATCCAGTTTGTAACTCAATGTTTCATCAACAGTGTTCATGTTTTGCAGACACACAGAAGACAGAAAAGAACCCCTCGAAGCTAAAAAGTGGCTGGATTAATAGGGCTGACATGAAGTTCAGCACTGAATAAATGGCCAGGTTCCAATGAAAACGATCACTGTGTTCTGTGATAATTCCGTTTTTAGTTAACTTTATCTTACTGCCTAAACATGTGGGTTTTATATCATCCTTAAGTTACTGTAACATAGAGATGTGAAATTTGGAGGATTTGAAATAAATGCAGCTACATGGGACTTTTGGATGAAGAATCCCCGGTTTGTTCAGATCTGTCGAAGTAATAGGGGAAAGCACAAAAGGATCAAGAAAAGGAAGGCCCCAATCTTTGTTCAATGAGTGATAAAACAGCATTAGTTGGGTGAAAATTGGCCTGACCTTCACCTACATGATGCTTCCGCTGCCTCAGTGATTCTTGCTTTGCTCTGATTAGGTAAAGATTGCCCCTTTCCCTGTAAGGAAAAGTCAAAGAACAAAAAGGGGGAAAAAAATCTTGACTTAACTATAAAAGGTTTATTTTTTTAATCACAGTTGGGCTCATCCAAGCCAGCTTCTAATCTTATTTTTTAGGCTTTAAAAAAAAAAAAAAAATCCTGCCTTTTAAAAGAAATTCTTTGGATCATTTTCTTTACAAGCTCTAGTCTAGATCTCAACTCACATTTCTTGGATGTATTAAAAAAAAAATCTTCCTCACTTGAAATGATAGCTTTTTCATTTCTTTTAGACTCTCCTCTAAAGCTCTGCTGGGAGAGGACGGCGGGGAGAAAGACCCAAGGCCCCCTCAGCTAGCTGGAACAGCAAGTAGAATGCAGTTGGCAGAATTCTGCCAACGTTCCAAGGAAACGTGAAGCAGTTTCCCACCCCCACCCCCATCCTTCAGCCACTGCCCACGGAAGACAGAGCTCCCTGGAACCATGATATTAAGTTGCAGACTCTGCCTTTTCATATAGACCAGAGCTTTTCTGTGACATTGGTGTCAAGCAGCCCCCTGTGTGACTAATATTTTTAACAGCATGATATTTAAAATTTGACAAGGATATAATAATTCATTCTTCAGATAGTCAACATACTATGAGAGTAAGTCATGTCTTCAAAGTATCTTTCAAAGGGGCTATTAAAAGTAGGTTAAATTTTTTTCCTCCTACAGCATGCAATTTCATTTTGGCTCTACAACTTCAACCACATAAAATTAAATTTTGACTTGAGAGTGACCTACTGAAAATTAGATGGAAAAATAAGGGGATAGATTTAAGTTACTGATTCAAAGGAAACTAGCATGTGTGTCTGCAATTTAGCATACAATTTGCTAAGCCTTCTGAGAATCCCACATTTCTGCTAGCCAGTTTTTTCCTTTTAGGATTCAGATTGTATTTTTAATGGAAATACAGAAATTAGTGGAATGTAATCTCTTGTTGTGATATATAGATGTAAGGAAACACAGGAAAGAATTGTCCACACGCATTTTCTGTCACAATTCTCCTCTCTACTCCAGGCTTCCTTATAACCTATGATGCAGACATCCAGAGCAACTAGATATTCTCTAAAATTAACTATGCTGTCTAAAACTCCTATAAAGTTGTTATCTGCTTGTTTCTCTCCTTTGAAATTGTTTTCCCTCAACAACTAAAATTTATTTTAAATACTTATAAAAATATGATTTTTAAAAATCCAATTTTAGAGGGGCATAAGGCAGTAGAAATTAATGTGATTATCCTAATAAGAGTGGAATGTGAGTGCTCAGAGAAGACTTAGAGACAATTACTGCAGATCTATATATGATATATTCCACTGAGGCTAATGGAAATCATAAAAATGTGGAATATTTCACAAACAGATTTTTGATACCTTTCACTTTGTGTAATTTTAATTACTAAATTTACTTGTCTTTAAAAGTTTGTACATATTTATTCCAATCAGGATAGACTGGGTTGTGCTATGGTAATAAGCAACCCTAAAATCTCAATGGTTTAACACAATAAAAGTTAAATTTTTGATCATGCAATTTCACTGCAGTCTCCTCAGTCACTCTTCACAGCAGCTATACCCCATGTGTTCATTTTACATTCCGGCTTGTTTTCATCTTGCAACACACATGCTTCCAAGATTACCTCTGCAGAAGAACAGGAAGAAAGTTTAAGTAATTAAATGTTTCACACAACCCCTATGCTCATGTTTCATTGGCCAAAACATGTCACATGGTTAAAACCCAACATCGAGGGGACAGAAATGTACAGTTTTCCCATGTGCCTCAGAGAAGATAAGGTCCAGAGACTGGTAATCAGTAGTAATGCCTACCACAAATGCACATAGAATTCCACAATCAAATGCCTTGCTCTTCTTCTTTTATCTCCACGTTACTCTCATCTTCTCTCAGTGGTATAGAATTGTTGCCAAGAGCAAAATGTAATAAGAAGCCAACACTACTGGTGTTCATGTGGATACTTATTGCTATGGTTTAAATGCCACTGTCAAAACCGATGTTGAAGTTTAGTTGCCATTGTAACACTATTAAGAAGTGGGGCCTGTAAGAGGTGATTAGCTCATGAGGGCTCTACCCTCATAAATGGATTAATGGTGTTATTGCAGTAGTGAGTCCTTGACAAAAGGATAAGTTCAGTCCCATTTTCTCTCTGTTTTGTTCACTAATCATGTGAGGCCTTCCACCATGGGATAATCCTCGCGAGATGCCAGTGCCATGCTCTTGGACTTCCCAGCCTCCAGAATCGTGGGCCAATCAAACTTCTGTATTTATAAATAACTCAGTCTGTGGTATTTTGTTATAGCAGCAGAAAATGGACTGAGACACTATTTATTTTGCTATTATATAAACAAAGAAGAACATCATTCTTTATGGTCTCCAATGTTTTTGGCATCTGACTATGTCTTTCTAATGTAAATTTTCACAAAACAGCAAAAGTATTAGGGAAAATGAACTGAATAACAAGAATATGGTACAAAATCACTCACAAATAAGAATTACCTAAGTGGAATCTGAGATAAATTGCTTTAAAAATAGGTTAATTTTTTTATTTTCTATCCTTTTATAGTAGAAATATGTAGGCTATTCCTGTCAATTTTAACTGCTTGGCAATTGTTGCAAGAATTTATTCACATCACATATCTAATGACAAATGTATCAGCATCATCTGAGATGAGAATTGAGATGCTCAAAACTGCAGTCAGTATCTCCTATTGCTTTATACTCCATCAAAGATGATGCAAGCTGACTTCAAAGGGAGCTCAGCACTTGCATCAACTCTGCAGGGGTGGTGAGTAAAATGAGGAATGAAAAAAAGGAACACCATTATGTTTTGAATTTCAAGTCCTAAATCATTATTTCCTAGCTGTGCATGAGGTTACGTAGACAGAAAGTAAAACGACAACTGGTCATGTCATTGGGATGATGATATAGGAGGATCGGAAGCTTAAGAAGAGGAATTTTTTTTAAAGTCACATTAAAAATCTCTCTCCCCTGGTGTTCAGATATTCCTAGGACATTTTTCAGTGCTGGAGTGACACTCTGGTACCCCCGTAATGTCCAGGTGCCTGCTGGGGACTGACCTGTTTCAGAACTCTCTTCTCAGGAGCAATAATGTGCTACCCCTGAAGATAATTAAATGTGAGATATCTAAACAGTCACTTACATCTGCTGTTGGGCTTCTATTTCTAAATGGGAATCAGTATGGCTATTTGTCAGTAATGGAGAATTCATTTGTTATTAATCTTAGAAAGCCAAAGTGTTCAATTATATTTTAAAACACATTTATTTTGCCTTTCTAATATACATAGAAAAATGTTGTTTCCTCTTGGCACCGTATTGATACTGTGGACTTTAATGGCTTGAAAGAAATTCATATTCATTCATTTTTTTAAATCTTCTTTAGAAGTGCCCAAGTATTTAGTTACAGTCAGTTTCTAATATAATACCCACATTGAAACACATTGTGTGTGTGTTTGTGTGTGTATTTAGTGACAACATGCAAAAATAGTTTATAGTACTAATTCTGGGTACATATTTAAACAAGACAGAATTCATATTTACTCGAAAGGCAAGAATGCCTCTGGATTTAGTTAAGTGTCTCAGTTTAGTAATATGTGATTTATAATGTCCCTGGAAGTGTTTTTTACAGCATTAGTTTTGAAAAATAAATGAGGAAATTCTCAGCCAAGGCTATACTTAAATTATGGTGTTATGATACAGCATAAAGCACTAGAAAGGCAAAAAAGACAAAATGAAGCTGGCAGGTCTTAACTCATTGCGTTTCTCATCATGTCATTGGAAAAGAATCAGTCTTTACCACATGAATTTGGCCACTCTTCTTGAATTCAAATTTCATAGTAGGTGACCTTTAAAAATCTATTACATAATAGCTTTTTATTTCTTCTGTAATTATCAACACATACATGGGCACACACCATGTAATCAGTTTATCATTTTGATGAAGCAAGATGAGAAATCTTGACAGTACTTCTAAGACTCATGAGATATTAGTTACCATACCACTGTTATATCTCCATTTGTCCAGAGCTGGGTTCCTGCCAACATTCCTCATGGAATGTTTCTTTATTGTTATTGTTAAAAGGCCCCTTTTTACCATAATTGCTGGCCTGTATCTTTTGTTTCTTATATGCATTTATTGTTAGGACTATGACACAGTGTTCAGGTCAGTGGTTTCCAAAGTAGAGTACATGCAATTTAGCATCAGTGCAAGTCAATTCTCTCAGGTAAAAATATAAATAAGTAGAAGTTTTACTTCATCATTTTTAGTTTTGCTTATGCTTTCTAAATATATGTTATATTACATATAAAAGTACATGTTTTAGTTTTTGAAATAGGTATGTTGGGAGTACATTCTTAAACATTTATAACGAAAAGGATGCACAAATACAAAAGTTTGTAGATTGCTAGTCCAGATATATGCAAAGCTTAATGGTATATTTCTCATACTTTATACAAAATACCAAATGTAGTTTCATGTTAGTGTAGTACATACTTAGATTGGAAATGAAACATTATTGACGTGAAATGTTAACACTTTTGTTGGGGATTCAGCATGACATCACTTAAAAACTAAAACTATTCTAATGGACAGAACCCACACTTCTCAGACAGATACACTAGATCATTTTTGATACAGTATTTTGTTTCCTAATGTAAAGTACCTGATCTCTGAAATTAGGTTAAAACTTTAATACAGAAAACTGGCTTTACATATGAAGTTGTTAATTAATAATTTAAAAGTCAAATACTTTTAAATGTGGTTAGTAACTTTCTGATTGAATACCTTCTGCTCCTGGTATGTATCTACAAAAGATTGTGGATATAGAGCAATTGTGTCGACACAGGGAAGCTCCCCTAATGCAGAAGCACTGGGACTTGGTAAGTGCCACTTAACATTTTACTTTATTATTTTCTATATTTCATATACCATTATCCCAACTTTACAAGCAAATTTTGATAGAAATAGAATGATGAAGAGTATTTTTAAATTAACAAGCTATTCGCCTAATTTTGTGGGTAAAAGGTGATTTCTTTTTCACTCTCAAAGAGACTGAAGGATACAATTACTGAAATGCTTTGTTGTTACAGAGTGATATTGCTTGTTTCTCCTTTAAAAAATATATTGACCCTCTTAATACATTTCAAAAACCTTTTTAATACTTAAAATAATAAAAATTTAAAAAATTCTTATGTTATTAGAGCAGACTCCTTATTCCAAACATACTACAGTAGCTTTACCCACTCTCTCTCTCTCTCCCTCTGCCTGTCTCTTCCCACCTCAGGTCTCTCCCTCTTTTTCCTTCTCCTCTCATTACTGGTTTTTGCAATCAGAATACAGAATATAGGATATAAGATCACCTTTTATTTCCCAGCATTTTCTTCTTGAAACTATAGTCTCTTTTCTCTTAAAAATTTCTTTTATATGATAGATTTGTTTCTCTTTTTGTTTAGAACACTATTATTTTTAAAATCACTGTTTATTTCCATTATTGTATTTTATACATTCTCCTGCCTCAAAATGAAGAAACAGGTTTAATGGGTAAAAGCATTGTGTCAAGCTAGAGAGATGAGGCTAAAACACAGAAAATAAAGCCAAGAATAAAAGGTGCTAAATGCTATGTTCCACACAGAGCATGACTCCTGAAGGCACTAAAAGGACAAAGATCACATTCTGGTGAAGAAATTTGGAAATGGCTCCAGTAAAAATGTGGGACCTAGAAGGATAAGTAGGTATCACTGGGATTAGGGGAGAGCGTGTGTCAAAAGGGGGTGTTAATTTCAGACAGATGGTATGGCCTGGGCATATTTGAACTTTGGATCTCAAGCTAAACTGCAAATAACTTTATGCCCTCTTTTTCCAATTCCACCTTCCAAGACCCTTCTGTGGACAGAGAAGTGATGCACATATGGTTTGAGTATTAACTCTACAGGTATTTACCGAGCACCTACTATGTTTCAGGTACTATGTACATGTTAAAGGTGTATCAGTGGAAAAAAAGTAGACAAAATCCCATTTCCCCCACCACGACCTACTATTCCCTTTTAATATACTCTTAATGCATTTGGAACTAGAACAGCTCCCCATAAAAGTCTCTTTTTTAATTCTAGAAAATATTCCAAAACATCACAGCTATGTTTCACCATTACTTGAGATGATCAATGTCATAGGCTACCATAATATCCATTAAAAATTCTAAAGCCTAACTTAGCTTTTCTACTCTTTATGTAGTTTGACATTTAGACTGGGAATTGGCCTGCCTCTTTGCAGTAATACTATCACTAAGCTGCCAGCCTGGCTCACCTGTTACAATTTAATAAGAAAAATAAATGACAGCAGATGTTATACACAGTTACGTTAGGAGAATTGCACCCATTTAGTTCTAATCAAGCCAATTTTTCACCCAGCTGAAGATATGTCATTTTGAAAGGGTTCTGAATCAATGGGAAAATACTTGCTGAAGCAATGAACCCAAGAGAGATAACCTGACCACCCCCGGGGGAAATAGTTCTTAGAAGTTCCCACAATCTGATATGCTACTCTGTGACAATAGTGAGAGTTTTAAAAGAGTATATTCTGGTTGGTATGTAGATGAGTGGAACTTTATATATTTCATTTGCATGCATTTATTTAATAAATATTTTTTTAGGAAAATTATATAGAAAGACTTGTGAGCAGTAATGCTCAGGGTCTTTACGGTCATGCAACTTGACGCTGAGTTAAAAGAGACCTTAGAAACCTATGGAAAGTTAGGTAATAAAATAAAACCAACCAGGCAAGATTAAAAGACAACATCTGATGAGGTTGCCAGTCTTGGGTACGAATCTATGTAACCTTGGAAAAGTTAATTAATCTCTCTGATTAAGAGAACAATTGTTATAATTATAGGCTAAAAAGAAGCAGCTGTGAATCCTGGATTGTGGAATTTGTTTGCTCTTAACTGTATAATAACCCTGAGATGATATGAGCAGGCTTTTTTTAGATCCCCATATCTCAAGTTGACTATCTTAAAGTGAAAATTTGTTTTTCTCTTCTCTCCTTCTTTCCTCTCCTCCTTCACTTACTTCTACAGAGTGTTATTTTGTGCTTGAGGTATGCAGAGCAATATAGGGCTCACCATTATTTATTCAGCATGGCATTTCCCTGTGCCAGCATCCAATGCTTTTGATACCACTGACTGCCAGGGCACCCAATGATCATGTATGAAATTTCCAGCCTTTTCACGTAACAATTACTGTTTGTCGTAGACAATTCAGAGAGCAGATTCAGACCCTGATGCTCTATTTCCAACCACCTACATTTAAGAAAATCTACAATGGTGGCCCTCTAGTAGAGTACAGTGGCAGACAACCAGGTTACGTATTTAACAAGCAAAGGTTACCATCATAAGAGAACAATAGCTTGTGGTCCCCTCCCTCAGTCCCTCTTATAACCTAGGTTTTTTGTGTCAGTGTCAGGATAGAAACTATGGAAACAAACCATTGAGACAAATCTTATGTTGTTATTCTAATGTTCATAGTCAACCCAGTTCACTTCAAAGGTTACGTGGATACAGAATGGATGAAAAAGAGAAATCTTCCATAATTCAAGTGCTTTAGCTTCCCAGCTTTGTTTACCTTCAGTTTTCATCTATAACTGGCTGGATTATAGGTGTCCACAAGAAACTGACCTAAACCAAGTCACCCCTAAACTTATCTTCCCCTTTGCGATTTTGAGATAGAATGGAAAACACTCTTTGCCCTCCCCTTCCCACAGCACATTGTCGCCACGTTGATACCTGGTTCAACTGTATTTCCAGCCCCTTTGTGACTAATGTGGATGAAAGATTCATTTCTCACCAGTGAAATGCAAAAAGAAGTGAGATGTTCAACTTCTGCCATTTACTTAACAGGCACTATTCTAGACTCATCATTCCCTTTGCCTTCCCATTTGGGTAATAAGCAAATGGAAATGGCTGGGGGAATCTTGGAAACCATATGTAGAATATGGACTCCTCGAGGTTCAAATGTGTATCCTGTTGTCTCACATCCCTGGCTACGCATTAGAATCACTCAAGGAGCTTCTGAATTGTACTAGTGACTAAGCCTTAACCACAGGATTCTGATTTAATTGGTTTGGTTTGGGTCTCAGGAACTATTATTATCATCGTGTTGTTGTTACAGATTCCTCAGCCCTTCTAAAGGGAGAACACTGGTGGCGGCCCCGTCCAGGGAACAGTCACAACCTGAATTGCCCTTCCCTGCTTATCCTTTGCCTTGAGATTGATGCCCCACTGCCCTGGAGCACAGGATTCGTCAATTTTATGCCAGTATAATTATTTACAAGCACGTAAAAATTTTCTGCTGTGGAGGCTATTTGAAATGAAGAGATTCTCTTAAGGGAATCAGAATTATCCATTTAAAGCAAACAAAACAAAGAAGCCTAGATTCTCTTCAGTTTCTGAATTTGCTTCCCGATGGGTCTCTCTGTTTTCATACTTGGTTTCTCCATGTACCACGCAATAGCCAGGGGATCCTTTAAAGTTGTAAATCAGATCATGTCCTTTCTCTGCTCAAAGCCGTGCGTGACTCTCCATTTTAGTCAGAGTAAAAGCCAAAGTTTTTTCAATGTTTACAAGGTCCCCACACAACACAGTCCCTCTCAACCTCACGCCTAACTTCTCTTCCCTTGGCTCACTCTGTTCCAGCCCCTCCACTCCTCCTGGAACATGCCAGACACTCTCCACCACAGGGTCATGGCACAGAGTTCACCTTCACTGAGAATTCTCTTCTCCAAATAGCCCAGCAGCTGCTTTCCTCACCTCCCTCAAGTGTTTGCTCAAATGTCACCTTTTCAATGAGGTCTGCCCTGGCGATCCTACTTAAAATTGCAATTTCCCACTCTTCAACATGCCCGAATTTCCTTTTACTGCTCTCTTTTTGTTTTCTTGGAAATTATCACATTTTTACAGATTGTAGAATTTACTCATTTATGTTTATTCTTATTGTCATCTTACGGCTGCTAAAATACAAGCTCCATGAGGTCAGGGTTTTGCTTTTTGTTTTAGGGTTTTTTTTTTTTTTTTTTTTTTTTTTTTGTCTAGTTTGTTCATTCTTATGTCCCAAACCCCTAGAACACCACAGAGTAAGGATTCAAATATTGAATGAACGAATAAATGAAATTTCTAACTCATGGTAGAAAAGATCTACTGAGAATCTTCCACAAAGACACCAAAGAAATATAAGTAGCTTTTGTCCCCAAGGATTTTCAAGGAAGGGTCCACAAACGTGATTTTAGAGATAGATGATGGTGCAAATATAGTGTGATTTACAGGCCTCCACATAGAATTCTCACTCCAAAATACATTTACACACACACACACACACACACACACATAAACATACACTCAAACACACACATTGTCTATTGCATTGTGTTAACATTGGATTTGGAACACCTAAGCCTTTATAAGCTGATACTTAAGAGAAACTGTAAGTGATAGGAAAGAGCAATGTGCTACCAGGTGGAATCAATGGATGGTAAGTGTGGAAATGGAAGAGGAAGTCTCAAGAGAGGGAACATCTATAGAAAAATTACTCGTTTCACAATATTGCCTGTAAATGACCCTGATTGCACGATTCTATTTTAGTCAAGTGAAGAACATTAGAAATCTTCTGTGACACAGTGCCCACCACATAATAGGGACTCAATAAATATTTGCTTGATGAATGGATGAATGAAGAATAAGCAGCATGATTTATGAGTCTTTTCATCACTTACCTTTCCCTCTAAAGTAAAATCTCCTTAGTTAGACTAATATGCTCACTTTTTGCTCTTCCTCTCCCCACAAAAAGGCTATGAGGTGAAAAGATAAAGCAAATGTTTCAGCATAAAAACTATGTGAGATATCTTTTGAAATCTGTGCAGTATCTTCCATCTGTACCTGCTGTGCATAATTTCAGAATTCACTGCTTTCATCAAGTAAAGAAAACCCATTTGCTCTTTCATCTGTGCATCATATCACACTAATTTTCATCAAAACCAGCAAAACCTTGATAGACTACCAGTCCCCAGGCTTCCTGGAGCATTTCTCTGTCTTTCTCTGGGATAAGCAGAGTTATGCTCTGAATTCTGAACTGTGGAAATTTTTGGTTGTTTTTGTAAGCTATGGTTAGCACTGCTTAGTTTTGGAAAATTAGCATATCAATTATTGATGATTATTTTCCTAGAGAGTCTCATGAATTTCAAATGTTTATGTCCGTTTTGCCTTTAATGTCCTTATTTCAAACTACCACTTATAAAAGTACAATACATAAAGATTCTTTTAAATTTAAAAAGTCAATGATTAAATAGTTCTATGTAACAGCACTGCTAGTGAATTTCCACTTATACTCATCTATTACTTTATTTCTGAAAGTTTACCATATTTTATAATGAACTAAAAAGCTAACTTAGGTCTAAGCGATTTTCTTAACATAGCAGTATCATATGAAATAAACGAATATAGATTTTTCAATGTCCTGCATAATCTAATCTTAAACATCCAAAATATATTAATGAAATGGCCAATGGCTTGTGTGATTACAAAACTTGACCCTACTGTAGATGTTATATCCATCTTCATATGTGTGTAGCTAGAGCTGGTCCACAGAAGTGTAAAGACTCCCAAAACGGGATGCAGATACACTTTCAAAACAGTGAAAAAGAACTTCAAACAGAAAGTGTTGCAAATCTGACATCTTCTGTGTATATCAGGTAGGTCTAATTGTAAATATTCAAAAAATGGGGTCATTGTAAATTATGAATTGTGCTTCTTAAGGCTCTACCAGCCAGGGGTTACACATGTACAGGCCATATTAATAAAAGAAATAAACACTATAGCTCTCACCACACATTGTACCTCTTTTTATGACATTCTCAGTCTCCCAAAAAAATCTCCATTTGTTACATGTGGAGTTCTCCAAGGGTTATTTCCTGCATCTCAACTGGCATTATGATCTATTCTGGCTTAACTTTGAGTTGTGGTTCATAACCTGATGTCAAGGATGCTGAAGATGACAAAATTGCTCCAGAAGTTGATGATGTTCCCCAAGGTCTACATGGATGCTGCCAATATTTATTGCTGAGAGTACTGCTTCTACAAAAGCTAAAATAAATATGCTATGAACACTGAGTCCCACCACTAAGAGCTTTGGACACTGGTTCCAAGTCTGTAAAAGCTGCTAATAAGTCATGCATATGGCAAGGCTGCATTGTGTATTCTGTAAACTTCCTTCCTTGTTCTGAAATGATAAAGTGTTTCATGCCAAAGTGATATGAATCACTGTCCCCTTTGAATTTTGCTGTTCTAAATGCTTTGAGTTTTATGCTTTCAAACTCTTGAAGAATTTACAGTTATAGCCTCCATTTGTTATGGTCTGGCCCAAGTGCCTTGGTGGTGAATGTGTGTGTATGTTGGAGCAAAAGTAAACAGGTGAGGAAACTGATTTGGGTCATCAGTAAAGGAAGAAAGTGTAAACTAAATACATTCATTTTTCACTGCCTGCTGTGTCAGGGAATGACAAATCCATTGTGTCCGTGGTCTCTTTCTTCCCACAGGATGAATTCTTTCTAAAAAGGCTTCACAAATCCCTGAAAAGTTCAACCTTCTGGAAGTTCTTCCCTTAAATCGCCCCAGTTACGTCTATACACATTAGCTTAAGTTAAGAGAAAAGATATCATCATAGCATGTCCGCCCTTTAAAGTAAAAAAAAGTTTCAGCTATTACAGGTTTCATCGATAGAGTCTTAATCAAATACAAGATCATTATATGGCACCTACACTGACAAAATAAATCTCAAGTATAATTTAGTGTGGGAATTATATATTGGGAATTTTAACTATCTTTTCACAATAAGAGAACAATCCTATTTGCATTGTTATTGTCAAGTAAAAAAGTATAGAGTTTAGCATACTCTTACGGGTAAAACAAAGGAAAAATATAGAGATTATAACACTGAGAAAGCAGACACAGTTTTGGAGGAGAGATAATGGAGGTCCAACTTTACAATTACTGATATTCGAGAGAGAAAAAATAATAGAAACAGATAAAATAATTCATGAAATAATAGAAGAAAACTTTCCTGATCTAAAAAAAATGCTGCATCTAGGTGGCTTAAACCTGTGATCCCAGCACTTTCATAGGCCAAAGTGGAAGGATTGCTTGAAGCCAGGAGTTTAAGACCAGCCTAGGCAACACAGTGAGTCCTTGTCTCTACAAAAAATAATAATAATAGAATTAGCTGGACATGGTGGTGCATGCCTGGAGTCCTAACTACTTGGGAGGCTAAAGTGGGAAGATCATTTGAGCCCACGTGTTCAAGGTTACAGTGAGCTATGACTATGCCACTGCACTCCAGTCTGGATGATTGAGTGAGACCCTGTCTCCAAAAAACAAAACTTCATCCTACATATTAAAGGTATCAGTAAGTTTAAAACCAATGATTCATAATTAAGTGTATGTTTATAAATGTACATATGCCTGAGATCAATCCATGAAGATTCTGATTTGAGAATGGAGTGATAGTTTGACGACTGTATTTTAAAATTTTTTTTCACAAGTGATTCTTATAAGCATCTATAGTCGAGAAAGATTCATCTAAGCATACTTCTTATAGAAAAGAATAGTGTATACCTAGTTTCTGAAGAAGGAAGAGGAGGAGCGGGGAAGGAAGAGGAGAAGGAGAAGTAGAAAAAACAAGAAAGCAAGAAAGAAGTAAAATGTAAGGATATAGTAAAGGTTTACAAAAATATCTGGGTAAGAAAAAAAGAAAGATTGCTGTTACAGAAAAACAAAAGTATAAATCTTAGTTAACACAAAAATCAATGAGATACCCTCATATACTTAACTAAACAGTTAAAATTAAAAAGACAGTCAATACCAAGTATTGACGGGATGTAGAGGAACTGGAACTCCAATATGGGAATGGGAATATAATTTGGTAAAATGATTAGGCAGTATCTATTAGAGCTGAACACACATATATCTTAAGACAGAGAAATTCTACACAATGGAAGTATTTATATATGGACATCAAAGATGTTCAAGAATGTTCAAAGCAGAATTATTAGTAACTATAAACAGTGTTCATTAACAACAGAATGATTAAACGATGATACATTTCATTCACGCAATAGAATGTCATACAGCAACAAGAATAAATAAACTACATCTAACATAACAACATGGAATAATCTCAAAAACATATTATTGAGTTTAAAAAACCTGACACAAAAGAGTACTCTATAATTCCATTTATATATAGTAAAAAACAGAAATTTTCTGAAAATTTGTCAAGTTATATGTCATGATTCATGCATTTTTCTGTATTTATATTATTCTTCAATATAGAGTTTATTTAAAGAAACAGTGAATGCCACATGACAAGAAAGCCATGTCTACCATGCCTTTAGGTAAAGGGGCTCAAGAATTTTATGTATATGTGCATATATATGTAAATACATATTTTTTGTTTAAAACAAGATAGTTTTCCTTTTTAAAACAGAAAGATATTCTCAAATATGCTAGGTTTCAAGATAAAAATATTTATCTAGTCTTCCCAACAAAATTTCTGAGAGGCCATTCCAGATAATGAATAGATAAATAAAAGTTAAAAACTCAAGAATGAGAAGCTACAGTGTAAAATTCCTAGTAAGTAAATATTAAAAGTAATATTAAATATAGAGAGTCCAGCATAAGCAATTATTATAAATAATGTTGCAAAAATAAGTACAAAATTGAATTTTTGGGGGAAAATCTTTAATTGCATGCTACTCTTTTAAAATGCAACAGACATAACTTTTGTATATTTGTATTCTGTGTATGTGCATACACATATATATATATACACATATATGTGTGTGTGTATATATATATATAAATTATTTTTACATTCTTTGTTCTAGGGATATAGGGTCAGAAAGTCATCAAGTCAATTGCCTTTTTAAACCACAAATGAAGTTCATGTTCTCGAAATTATATGTGAGGGTGGGGAGTAGGAATCAGATATCTTGTACTTGTGATGGTTGATAGCCAAAACAATAAAATCAGAACAGAATATTAAATAGTGGTTACAGAACGAAACATAAGAGTGCCTCATTTTATAAAGTAAAGAGTATAAAAATAGTTTCTATAGTTGATTGAACAAGAAATACAGTTATAACAATATTTCTTACAGTTACAAAAATAACAAATAGAAAAAAAGCAAAAATAGTTATATGTACATCTATATCAAAATTTGAAAAGAGGAGGTAAGGTTGGTTTAAATTAGCTAAATCTTTATCTATTTTAATATGAAGTCAATAGATATTATATAACATTAATAAACCAATAAAAAGTAATATAGTTATATCATTTAGGAAAAAAGAATCACTAACAGTGACTTATTACATTAAGTGGCTTTCTCTGAAAATTAAGACTGTCAATGTGTGTGGAAAAGGATGGACAAATATTATAAGTCTATACATAATATTTTTATCATGCCCATGCACTACTTTACAAATGGAGTGCTAAAAAATAAAAAGTAATAACATTTGTAGTTATAGTAATATATGTTGAATATTATTTCATATCATTACTAAAATTTTAAATTTAATTACCTAATTAAATATTTACAAAATTCTATGAGGAGGTAAAATGATGCTCATTTTTCCATTGGAGAAAACTAAGGCTTAATGAAGCTGAGTGACTTGTCACAGAACTGGCAAGGGATGGATATGTCTAACTTCCAATCCCATGCTCTTAAACACTTTGACAAACTCCACTGAAGAAAAAAATACAATTATTCCAGAAGAGACTCTAAATATAGTATACATTTATTAATCTATTCAATATATAATAATGAACATTTTAATATTTAAGCCCTAAGTAGCTGTTATAAAATTCTTTCTATGATACTTGAATCAAACAAACATAACTTACTTTTATTATTAAAAGTTACATATTTTCCAGCATACCACCTGCATGGATGGAAGAATATTCAGTATAATTATACTTGAAAAAGTTCTCCTTTCTTTCTAGAGTCATGCCAGAATTATAGGATGAGGCTCATTTTCTGCCCTAAAGAACTGGTGAGAGGATTCTGGGTTTGAATCCGCAGGGGCAGCCATCACAAGCATTACTCTTTCTGCTACCCAGATTTGAGCGCTCTTGTCTTGGCTGACCCAGAGATAACCTGCAGTGGTTTACCTGAGTGACAACAGCCCTGCTGAGGTCAAAGCCATATAGTGCCACCTCCAGCCTTCAGCACTCCTTGGTCAAAGTGTCTGAACTTCCTGGCAAATTTTCCTTGCTTGATCTGCTCCAAGTTTGGCAATTCCTCAGCATCATTCTTAGGATCAATTGGTGAGTCTACTTCTACTTCTTCCAATGCTAGAAGCCCCTTCACCAGGCAAGCCATCTTAAATATCTCACTAGGAAAGAAGAAGTTGTCTGATGCTATTAATAACTTTGTGTGAAAATAACCAAAAATGTTGAAATGTTAGCTATTTTTTTTTAATTTTTAAAAATGTTTAATTAAAAAATATTTTTAAAAGGAAAATTTTTCCTAAAAGTG
This sequence comes from Indri indri, assembly GCA_004363605.1. Classification (NCBI taxonomy): domain Eukaryota; kingdom Metazoa; phylum Chordata; class Mammalia; order Primates; family Indriidae; genus Indri; species Indri indri. Next base: position 44,774 of record RJWJ010003477.1, on the reverse strand, counting down.
ACATATCTATGTATTTATATTAAACAAATATTTTTGAAACTTAAAAAAAAAGTGGCTCAAGTGAGGTCCCTTGCCCTTTCTCCCATGTGAGGATGCAGCAAGAAGGCAACATCCATCTGTAAGGCACAGGCCCTCATCAGACACTGAGTCTGCTGACTCATTGATCTTGGGCTTCCTAGCCTCCAGAACTGTGAGAAATAAATTTCTATTGTTCATTAATTAGCTAGGTCTAAGGTACTTTGCTATTGTGGCCTGAATGGACTAATACTTAACTGAATGAAATGTTGCCAAAGGCTGCAAATGACTACTTTAGTCATCTAACAGAAAATTACTTGGTGAATACAGACCACTGAAATCATGTGCTGCTATCACAAGTGAGTGGCAGCATTTAAAGGTCTTCTTTTTTTTCTTTTTTTTTCAGGGTAATATGAGGGTACAAACATTATGGTTACACTTTATGTCTTTGCCTCACCCAACTGCAGGTTAAAGGCATGCCCTTCCCTCCTACAGTGCTTCCTGTGTCCTTTAGTTGCGGATTCACCTCCCGCCAAATCCCCTTAATCCCTGGAGAGTATTTCTGTCATGTGAGCACCCTAGTGTTGATCAGTTAGTACCAATTTGATGGCGAGTACAAGTGGAGCCCATTCTTCCAATCTTGTGGTGCCTCACTTTGGATAATGGGCTTAAGTTTAATCCAGGAAAGTATAAGAGGTTCTAGATCACTGTCATTTCTTATGATTGAGTAATATTCCATTGTAAACATATACCAAATTTTAATAATCCACTCATGGATTGACAGGCACTTGGGTTGTTTCCACATCCTTGCAATAGTGAATCGTGCTGCCATAAACATTCGGGTGCAGGTGTCTTTATTATAGAATGTTTTGTGCTCTTTTGGGTAGATGCCTAATAGTGCTATTGCTGGATCGAGTGGTATTTCTATTTTTAGCTCTCTGAAGTATCTTCAAATTCTTTTCCACAAAGGTTGCACTAATTTGCAGTCCCACCAGCAGTGTAAGAGTGTTCTTGTCTCTACACATCCTCAAAATGTTGGCTATTTTCTTTAGAGGAAGGGATGGGGAGAATATCTACTGCACTGAAAGCAAAACACAAATAAGTATCTCAATAAACTAGTCTGCCTCAATAAGACTAAAAGATGGCTGACTAGAGACATCGCTTGCTGGACCATCCCAGAAAGAAGGTAGGGTTTCAGATAAAGGAGAAGGGAGAGGAGATGAAGCTCAGGCGTAGATCATAGAGAGAAGTGCCAGAGCCTGGTGGGATCCTCACTGAGGAAAATTGCAAAGCACAGAAAGAAGAAGATAGAGGAAAAAAGATCCTCCACTAAGGATCAAACCCAGAGTGCCTTGGAGCCCACTGAAGGGGTTGGGGGGATCCCTTTCTCTCTCCTACACTCCTTCAGTGACCAGTGGGCTACCAAGTTTTTTGGAATCTTTCCCATTCCCATGACCCCAAGCACTGAGGCAAATATGGATTAGTGGGGAGAACTTGCATGATTCCAGAGCTTAGACATTCCGTGAGGAGTTACCCTCCAAGGAGAGTGACCCAAGAGACTGGAGAGCCAGCTTTCTTCCACTGAGACTCTTATTCCTCCCTGTCCTTCCCCGACCCACTGCAACTGGGAGAGCAGTTTGAGCTGAGAATTTGGTAAGTGGCCACCTCTCCCCAACTGGCACATCCTGCAGTCTAAAGGTTTCACAAAGACTGGGGCCCATGCCTTTCCCTTTGAGGACCTGCAGGGGATCAGGGGGGCCTGGTCTGGGAGCTTCCTGCTCTTTGGCATTTTGCGGAGACACACGCCAGCAGGACAGACACACAGACCGTACCTGGTGTTCCCTGGACTCCAGTGGGTTGCTGGGGGACAGAGGGGAGGTTTGGGAGATGGACTGAGGGTGTGAGGAAGCCCATGTGGACAGAACCAATGGGAAAAAATTACTATGGGTCCAAAACATAGTGATCTGGGAGAGCACCCATCACCCTGCAGGAAAGCCGTTGGATCAGGGTGGGTCCTCTGATGGGGAAGATCTCAGCCCAGGGAGGCAGAGCAACCAAGCATGGTGCATTTGGACACTCAGGCTGTCAGGGAACTGTGGCCCCTCCTCCACACAGTGCAAATTGGAGAGTAGTTTGAGCCGAGAATTTGGCGAGCAGCTGCCTCTCATCATCTGGCATATACTCCAAGCTAAGGTTTCCACAGAAAGTGAGGGCCATGCCTTTCCCTTTGAGGACCTGCAGTGGACTCAGGGTGCCCATTCTGGGAATTCCCTGCCTCCTGGTATTCACGGAGATGCACGCCAGTGGGTCAGACATGCAGGCCGGATCTGGTTCCCCCTGGACTCCAGTGGGTTGCCGGGGGACGCAGGGGGTAGGTTTAGAAGCTGGGCTTGGGTGGTAAGTGAGCCTATATGGGCAGAACTGACAGAAGAATACTGTGGGGGTCTGAGATGCTGCAATCTGGGAGAGTGCCCATCCCCCCTGCAGGAAAGCCAAACTATTGGACTAGGGTGAGTCTTCTGGTGGGGAAAATCCCCCCCAAGATTCCATAGCAACCAAGCATTCAATTCAGGCACCTCCCCCATGAGCAACCCTACCAATCTGAAGAGCCTGCCCTGACTTTCCTCCCAGCTGCTCCCCCAACAGCTGGGAAACAACCTCTGAGCCCCGCTGAGGCTTTGCAAAACCTTCCAGGCTCACACAACCTAACCACCCTCTGCCTCGCTTCTCCACCTATCTCTGCTATGGTGGAGATCAAGCAAACTCCTGGGGAGCTACAGGACTCCTCCCAAAGCCTGGGATATTCAAGTGCTCCACCTGAGAGACTAGAGCTTACCATGGGCACAAAAGAACATCTCCACAGTTAGCTCTTTCCTGCAAGCATCAACCAGTGACAGGGAGAACAACTCTATGGCTCATCACAGTATCTACCAACTCAATCAAACAGGGTGTGGTTGATTCTTACTTGTAAGTACCACCCACCATCTCAGAGATTAGCTTGGGACCAAATACAATTTACGCTGCTGGAAAGAGGTGAAGACAGCAGAATAGAAGCAACCCAAGGGACATTGTTTATCAGGAGAGATACAAAAGTTACAGGCAGCTTGTTCTGTGAGAGGTCAACCTCTTCCACTGCAGACCACTGGGCTGATTCACAAGCTGCTCAGAGTCAGTGTGGAGACATTTCACTGGAGAACAGATGCAGCAGAGATCTGGTGCCTGCCAATCCCAGGTTTCTGCAATTAATGACACCCTGACTGCTCTGGAGCATGGGGCCAGGTCTGCTCAGGATCCAGCCATCCAGCAGTAACCTTAGCACCACCCCCACCAGACCAGGGAGGGAACAGACATTCCCCCATGTTGAGCCCTGTGACTGGGGCTTGAGCATGCCTTCTCCCTGGCTTGCAAACCAAACAGAGAGAGAACCTCAGGTGCCACAGGTACCACTTGGGAAGCCTTGGGTGACTGCCTCAGTGGGTCCTAGGTGTGGGGGAGAACCTTGGCTGACCAGCATTTCTGGCTCACCTATGAGAACCCTGGGCCACTGAGACAAACCCCTGCCTATGCGACTGGGCATCAGCAGTCCCCCACTGATGGAACAGCCCTCCATATGGGCGGCTCTGCCCCCCAAATCCCCAGAGCCAGCTCTGAAGCTCTTACTGTGCCTGAGTCCAAGGCTCTGCCCCTGTAGCTCTAGGGCCCCCACTGGGCCTGCAACTCCAGCACTGAGATTCCAGAGTTGTGCTTGGACCCAAAGGCCCCAGTATGGAGTCCCCGCCACTACCAGCAGAACTGGGCCAGCAGAACTTCCCTGAGGTCCAACACTTCACTCAGGACCCCCCAGCCCTGAGTAGCCATCAATCCTGGACATGGTTAGAGAGAGTCCTTAGCAAAGCAGAACTGGTGCCCTGCATTCCTATTAACCCAGAGCTGAGAGAAAAGGAGCCAGATGGGAAGAAACCAGCAAAAGAATCCTAGCAATGAGAAAAAACAAAATAGTTGGACACTCCTCAAGAGAACATAATGGAGCTACAGTAGTGGACCCCAGTGGCAATCACGGCAACAACAAAAATTAATAAATGGGATTTGATTGAACTAAAAAGCTTCTGTACAGCTAAGGAAACAGTCAACAGAGCAAATTGACAACCTACAGGGATGGGAGAAAATGTTCACAAGCTACACATCCAATAAAGGGCTAATAACCAGAATTTACAAAGAACTCAAGTAAATCAGCAAGAAAAAAAACAAACAACCCTATTAAAAAGTATGCAAAAGACAAGAACTGAAGCTTCTAAAAAGAAGATAGATAAATGTCCAATAAACACATGAATAAATGATCAGAATCACTAATCATCAGGGCAATGCAAATTAAAACCACAATGAAATATCCCCTTACCCTAGTTAGAATGACATTTATTAAAAAGTCCAAAAATAATAGATGCTGGCGTGGATGCAGAAAGGATCGCTTATACACTGTTGGTGGCACTAAAAACTAGCACAACCTCTATGGAAAACAGCATGGAGATTCCTCAAAGAACTGAAAGTAGAGCTATCATTTGATCCAGCAATCCCACTACCGGGTATTTACTCAAAGGAAAAGAAGTCATTTTATCAAAAAGACACCTACAGTTGAATGTTTATTGCAGCACAATTCACAATTGCAAAAATGTGGAATCAACCCAAAGGCCCATCAATTCATGAGCGGATTAATAAAATGTGATATATGTACACCATGGAGTACTACTCAGCCGTAAAAAAGATGAAATAATACTTTTTGCAACAATCCGAATGGAACTAGAGACCATCTCCTAAATGAAGTATCGCCAAGAATGGAAAAACAAACACCACATGTACTCACTATTAAATTGGAATTAACTGATGAGCACACGTGTGTAATCTCAGTGGAAAGCAACCAGGGGGAAGGGGGAAGAAGGCAAGGGGAGTAAACCAACTTAATACGTACTATAAATGCTATTTGGGTGACGGGCACACCTATAGCCAGTACTCAAGCATTTACAAAAATGAGCCATGTAATCTAAAATATTTGTACCCCATTGCTATTTTGAAATTAAAAAAAATAAAGACTAAAAGGAAAGCCTAGCTAAACTTATTGACCTTTCTAGAAAAAGAAAAACACTTAAAGGGATATACGTGAAATTATATAATGTATATATGTACACATTTCAAGACCTGTATGAACCTGATTCAATAAGAACAAAATATCACCCCAAAATTAACACATAATGAACCAAACTGTTAAGTAAACGTCTGTCCAAACATTATTCTAGGACAGAGATTGGCAAACTACAACCCACTGGCCAAATCTAGCCCAGCACCTGTTTTGTAAGGCCCATGATCTAGGAATAATTTTACATTTTCAAATGATTGGAAAAAAAAATGGAAAGGAGACTAATATTCTGTGATATGTGGAAATTGTATGAAATTTAAGTTCCAGTGTTCACAAATAAAATTTTATTGGAACGGAGTCCTACTCATTGCTTTTTTTTCAAAGATGGCTTCCTGCTTTGTCACCCATGGTGGAGTACAATGGCATGATCACAGCTGACTGCAACCTCAGACTTGGGTTGAAGTGATCCTCCTGCCTCAGCCTCCCAACTAGCCAGGACTACAGGCACGCACCACCACCCATTCTAGTTATGTTGCCCAGTCTGCTCTCGAACTCCTGGCATCAAGTGATACTCTTGGCCTCAAGTGATACTCCTGCCTCAGCTTCCCACAGTGGTGAGATTACAAGCATGAGCCATCTCTCCTGGCCCTATTCATTCTTTTATGTATTGTCTATCACTGTCTTTGTGCTACAACAGCAGAGTTAAAGTTCCAACAGAGACTATTTGGCCATCAAAGCCTATAATATTCACTATCTGGACTTTTGCAGAAGAAAAAATTCTATCTCCTCCTCTAAAACAAGGAAAACTTTCTAAGTGTCAATTATTAGCTATTATTAGTGGAAAATAAACACTGTTTATGCTACAGAGCTCTCAGTGACATCATCACCACTTCTAGGCAAATAACTTGCTAATGATTGTAATGCAAATAGATATACACAGACATACTCATGCATGTACATGCATTCACAGAACATATTTTTTAAAATACAGTAAGTAGCTCATTTTATTTTGCTAATATTTAGATATATCCTGGATATTCCTCAGGTTTGTTGGGGAGAGTATCCCTCGCAGTTTGGTTATTTTCAATAAAGAAACAATTGCTTCTGTACAAAGAAAAGCATATCCTGCTACAGCTGTATCAACAGAATATTCTTTTCTTTTGGAATGCAGCTGACATTGCATGTCAAGTTTGACATACTTGGCCAATGATGCAAAATATGACCTCCATTGCCCATGAGCATAAGCTTGAAAAACTTCCCCTGAACAAAAAAATTATTTGGAGGGGAGGGAGTGGTCTGGAAGGTATAATTATGTTTCTTTTATTTATGATTCTATAAAGTATTTAACTGAATATAGAGTGTTCAGTCTTTTAAAAAGTGTTTTTCTTATATAGATTTATATAAGCACTAAAGAATTATAATTCAAATTAAGTACTAAACTACTCATGGTCAGTATAAGGGAAAATGCTGAAGAATTATGTTCTGTTGAACTAAATTTTCCTCCATACAACCATTTATTCAAATAAACACTATTAGTTTTTGGCATTCATAAATTCTCTTATTGAACAATAATAATAATAATATCCCCATGTTTCAAATGTGTTCTTAGATAATTCCACCTAAACATCACAAACCCCAAGTCTAAAAACACCAGCAACAAAATAATTATCAGTTAATCTAATATTCTTGGTCTATACCAGCAAATACCATGTCATTTTAAATTACTACAATAATAACATGCTAAATTTTGAAGTTTTCTTTGTTTTATTAAAAAAAATCATAGCCTATAGCACATGAACAAGCAGACAAGCTATATTGTTCAAATCCTAGAAGAATTAAACAAAATTTATATACATATACAACTGGAGGCTGATATGCACCTGTCTAAATAAATAGTCATAGCTTGATTTATATGCCACTCCAAAAAGGTACTAAGACTGAAGCATTCAGTAAGTTACATTCTCTATAGAAGCATTAACAAACTGAAAAGCAAATTTAACTTTATCCATAGTTCCTGGGAAGAACAATGACATAACTGAATTATTACTATAAGCATTAAAATATTTTCCTAGTAGATCTAAATCACAGGACAATGAATGGAAAACATTCTACATGGTCACTTCTTCTATCTATTGAAAATATCCTATGTGCTTATGCTTATTCTGAAAGTCAAGGGTGCATTGTGAGATGTTAAATAAATCCTTTTCCTGTTGAAACTATACAGCTATACATGATAAATACACTTCAAAGAAAAAAGACAAGTAATGCTTCCTTCAAGTGACACTGAATTTACCACTAAATTCTGCTAATCACAGAGGGACTCTAAATGTGTAATTTCTCCTTAGACTTCCTCTTTTTTCTACAGGAAACATCACTGGTTAACCCGGTCTTATTTACCAGCCATTTCTTCTTTTTTGCCTCGAATAGAGTGTCAGAATTAGGTTGTTCATTAGAAGGAACACCTTCAAGCTCTTGCCAACTTACTTGGGCACCTAAAAACATTATTCATGGTTTCCTCTTTAAAAAAAAAAAGAGAGAATAAAAGTTAAAGATTAAAAAGCCCAGAATCTCTAAAATAAGTCTCCACAACAGTTAGTTCTTTCTAGTTACTCTGAATGAAATGCTATTGCAAATGTAGGTTCCAATGATTCATAACCTTAAATCATTGCTCTGAAAGATCAGCCCAAAGAATATTAAAAGTGTTTTCAACTCGCTGCATCAAAGGAAAAAAAAAATAGCAGCATTTCTTGTCTCTGACTTCAAGTTTTCAAGAGAATCACATCAATGGGATGTTGGAAGCAGTTATTTAGATGCATGTTGCAAATCTCCCATCTCTGAGTTTATGATGAATATCAGTGAAGTTTGTGGCTGGATAACAGTAGTCCTACATCAAGGAGATTTATGGGGAGGATGCATTTAGTATTATTCATGAGCCACTTAACAAGCTTCAGCCAAGGATACAATATGGCCTCTGTTTATAGTCCCAGGAGGTCTTTAGAGGGCTTTTGAAAATTGAAGACTTTTTTGATAAATGGTAGAGGATCTTTAGGTGGGCCTGAAAGCTATAAGTGTATTTTCCTGTTAACTTGAAGAGTACTACATTTCATCCTAACTTCCCTGTTTCCTCAATAAAAAATTATCAGATATTCTGCTGGTATTTTATTTTGCTATTGTTCTGCTACATTAAATAACCAAGAGGGACACATTTTTTAGAAAAATGTTCATTTCACTCTCTATTACAGGAAGTTGGAGCATCTTAACAGGCTATCCAGACTATTTGAACAGCAATGAAGCAACGTATGTCTGAAACTGTCTTTCGTATTATATTTTTTATGTTTATGACCCACATACTTCTCAATGAATTGTTATTTATGGCAACTTATGTGTATAATAGTTTTGACTTAACCAAGAACTTTAGTTCCACAGCTAGCTGAAAGACTTGGGAATCAGACAATTGTATCGGGGTGGCTTGTTGAATTAAATTAGGAAAAAGATTTCTCTAGTGTTCTTAGTATGAGAGGAAGTAGTGACATAACTGATTGAACTGTTAACTAAGGGCAATAGATGACATATTTAGACAGATTTTTTTTATTATTTTAAAATATTGCTGGTTTTATGAGCTGTTTGCAAAGAAAGTGCCTTCAGAACGTGACCATATTAACAAGCAAGATATAAAGGTATTTTTATTTCCATGAAAGTACAGGGAGGACATGACAGTGATTTCATCTTACCTAATCCTTAAAAGTGATTCCTAAAGCATGTTTATTCAATCCGTTTTATGGTAACTTTGCATGAGTTCTTGAATTGTAGTGCTTGAGCCTACAGATTGCAATTTAAAAAATAGACAGATTGTTGGAGATACAACTTCACTGGAGACTGTGGCTTATGGGCTTTATTTCATACCTGATGCCCTTTATGCAGAGTGCTTTATATCCCTTCAAGTGCTTTGCTTTCAAGCCCATCTTTCCCCTCATTTCAATTATGTAGTTCCAGTCAAACCACAAGAGCTAGGGCCTCAGATTTCCTGTCCAACAGCAGCATCTAACATGATTCCAATGTGGCGGCAACTGGCAAAATCATGTGGTTCAAGTCCATTAATTTTTAGGTGCAGACGTGGAGGCCCAGAGACCAAATGACTCGCAAAACATCAGTTTGTGAGTGACGGAATTCTTTATAGGAGTTTCTAAATCTATGTCTTATCAACTCCCAGAAATGTTTGACAATGGTTTAAGAGCCCTCTGACATATTCAGCAAAGCTACTAAATCAATGTGCCTATGGAAAACATATTTTTAAGAATTATAACATGCTATCTGCTTGATGTTTAAACCATAGCAATATTAACATGTAGAAATTTAAATATGGTATGGCTTTTGGGAAAAAATATAAAGCTGTCATAAGCAATCTAGTAGCTAGATATTGAAAAATACACCACTTTTAATAATCCTTCACCAAAAACAATGCTAAAATAATTTGAAGGTTAATACGTAAAAGTTGGGACAGAGAGAAGACAAAAAAAGCGTTTCCTAAAAAATTCTATTAATCCTCACTAATGTTCTGTTTTGCCTCCCCTTGGCACTAATTCTTCATGAGAATGCCAAAATGCTAGATGATATTTCCTTGGGTTTTCTGAGTGGGAAGCTCCTTCATATAGCATGATACAGCAATGTGTATGCCACAAAGGCTAACAAGTAAACAAGGGCTAATATTTGCAAAGCAGAAAGTCAATCTGGAGTTTATGAAAGGTGTTTTATTTATACCTCAAATAAGCCAAGTGGCTGTTCAACTAATTAACATGATCTTCCTTAATTATTGACATCAATTGTCAATACATTAAATTAGGAATTTTGCTAGGCCAGCATTTTAAATGGGAAGACAATCTCTAGGAACATATTCATTTATTAACTCCTGTGGCCGGTCGGTGACAGCTCTCCCTTGTGCAATGAAAATGGTTCATTTTTCCACTTTAGTTACAGGCGTTTAGCTCTCTACCCCCACACTTTTTAACATCCCATTAATTCAAATCTTTAAACTAATAACCTATATTGTGCAAAGCAAGAGTGCTTAAAAGCAAAGGTGCTGACAGTTTATAGACAAAAGGAGCAAATTTCTGTTTTAAAATCTTACTGGTACTTATCTGATCCCATTCAGACAGTGATTACAACACACAAATACGACAGTGTTCACTGATAAAGGCCATGTGTGTGACTGCCAACAGAGGCACCCACCAAACAGCATCTAGGCCTGATATTATACTTATATTGACATTTAAACATATTTGTGGAATCATTGCCCTGGCATGATTAGAGATCGTTTCTAGAGGTGAAAAGCAGTTGCCCCCCTCTTTCTGTAAAACTTCAGCTCCTTCTCAAGAAACAAATGATTTAGTTGCCTATTTTAAAGTTTATTTTTTAAGGTAACAGTCTTTTTACTTGTATAAATATTATGGAGAATCGGTTCAAAGATCTTGAAAATATTGTAGGTTTTCATATTGCGGTTCATATTGAAATGTACCGGGACATATATTGCTGATGTGAATTCCGTCTTACCATTCTTCTCCTTTTTCGGGAAGGGCCTATCAACTCAAAAATTGTGCTCCACCTTCTGGTTCTAGCTGCAGACAGATTGCTGAGCTCATCCTAAGTGGAAGCCATGGGGAAACTGAAGCAAAAAAGGAGAGCAGAGCAAAACTTCTGTCCAACAAAGACAGGCTGTAGTACGAGAAAACTAGCCACAGCAATATACGGACTTTAATAGTTTTCGTCAGTTAGTATTCACTGACTGACAGTATTCACTGGCTGTTACTACTGGACACTGAACAAGGTAATTTATGAAATTTTTTTAAAAAGGAGAAAGAAAACTTGGCCCCTGCCCTCAGGGAGCTGGTATGGCAGACGCCTGCATGCAAATGGCTCTAATAATACTACAGTGCTTCCTATGTTCCATGTACTGCTCAAAGGACTTTACACAAATTAACAATTTAACCCTCGTATCAAGCCTCCTTATGATCTCCATTTTACATGTGAAGAAATAGAGCATAGAGAGATTAAATAATTTGTCTGAGCTCACACAATTGATAAAAAAGAGTCAAGTTTCAGACTCAAACCCAGGAAGTTTGGCTCCAAGCATTCAGGTTCTTACCCATCGTAGCACGCTCACTTAACTTACCTTAGGAGGACAGGAGAGAAAGATGCAGGTGAGAAGGAGGGAAGCAGGAGGAATGAGAGTGGATAGCAGAGGAGGCAAAAGGTGCATTTAGCTGAATAAGATCAAAGAACCATTTCAGAGGAAATGGAATATGAGTTGAAACTTTAAATTTGACTAATGATCCCTAGAAATAATCAAAGAAGTCTTCTAGACAGTTTGGAAATTTTTTCTCATTTATTTTTCTTCTACTTGTATGTATGTATTGTGTCAACCCTTTCCTTTGTATCAGCTTTTCAGTAACCTGAAAATTCTCACGTTTTGAAACTAAGGCTATTCTGTAATTACAATTCAGCTTATCTAGATAATGTTATCGTAAACCCCAAATTACATATATTGTCTCTCCATAGCAATGATTATTTTGGAATTTAGTTAAATACTTTGCAAAAATAGCAAAAACTGCTTTGCTTCTACTTATTTGGGTTAATTTAATGCAAGGAGGATGTTTTTTGTTTTGTTTTATTTTTTGTTTTTTCTTCTTGTTCTCTTCAGTTTGGCCAGAATTACCTTACAGTCTCATAGTTGTGGTTTGCATTTCAGCAGTTAGGAAATATGAACTTCTTTTGCTTGAGAAAGCTGGTAAGAATGAAAAATAAGAAGAAAGGATAAATTTCTTAAGGTATATTTCTAGAAAATTCCATATGGACACAGTAAAGGAATAGATAGAGCTCAGTATTTAAAATTACAACTTTAGAGAGGGGACATTTTATACCCAGTCATAGGCAAAAATGGACTCTTCTCCTTTCCTTTCTTCCACCACAACAAATTTCTACGTGAACTGGAAGCCAACTGTTTTGAGGATGCTATATTGAATTGCAGGATAGTAAGAAAAGTCATGTAGCTGATATACTGTGAAGGGAGCAGCTTAACAGCAGCTTTAACTGATAATTCCTAGTTTTCTGTAGGCTCATTAGCGCAAACAGTGTGGAATTGGTAAGCCACTGTCCTAATCAGTACAGTTGTAGGTTAGGCATTAGGCATTAGGGTTTCCAGAAATTGGACCCCAGATAGCTCTTAGAGCTAGAGCCTATGTCTTATTTCACTGTCCTAAACCACTGAAAAAAAAAAATAATAACGGCCACAGCATGTTTAATTTCACTGAGATATAAGTGTTCAGGAAAAAAAATCTTTTAAAATCACTTTTGAATTTTCCTTAATATGTTTAATAATCTCTTGAGAAATCTCTAGCAAGGCAGTCAATGAGAATGTGATGATTGCAAACTTGGATTTTAATGAGGTATGTTTTTGTGTTTTCTTTATTCAGACATCTACAATGTCACAATGTAAATATTAATAATTTATTTTCTCATTTGTCAGGTTTTGATAAATTATTTTATATATCTAAATTTTATTTGCTAGAACATGATTATAATTTTCCACTCTTTGCGAGCTAACTGAAATTTCAGGATTCAATCCAACAGTCACCTTATACTACTTCGAAATAATGAAAATAACATAAAAATCAACCAACTATTTCACAACTCGTGAAGTGTGAAAGTTTAAGTAAGTATTCTGGTGACAGCTTGTAACAAAAATAGAAAGTGGCATACCATTAATCAAGTTATTTGATATGTCATAAAAAGATGGAACTGGTGGAAAACATAGCTATTTCCACTACATTCTCAAGACAGTAATGTCTGCAGGTATTCTTCTGAAGCCTTCTTGCTGAGGACTCTTTTGTCCAAAGCATTTTAAGAAGGTCTCCTGTGAGCCCTTTTCATTAATCACCAGCGTAGTCTACACGGGAGTCTCCTGAAAGGAGTGGAGGAAAGTCTTGTGTTGAGAGACCTTCAGAAACAGATGACAAGAGCACCCCCAGCTCCGAGACGGGGTCATGTAGAGTGGAAATATGAGCTCCTAACCCTTGACCCCCTTGCCTCTTTATTTTGATTCCTTTAACAATACACGGTTGGCAGGCACAAGCAGTGGCAAGTCCTTCCCTCTTTTGTTAGGCTTGGGAAAAACTCGGGGCTGCTTACTGTGACTCCCACCTAAGGGCTTGCCTGGTTTTTAATTAGAATTACAACTCACACCATATTTTTTTCAAATCGTGGTTTTTAAAATGATCCAAGCAATAACACGTTTCTCAAATTTCCATAGCCAAATGAACATAAGTTACAAGGAGTCATTATTTTGTAAATAGGATTTTTCTGGCAGATCTGTTTTGATATTTAAAATTGTATTTGTTTTGTCCTCTATAGTTAATGCCTTTTTGAAGTGATTTCATAAATGTCAGTGGTCACAGATCATGAAAGGATTTTAAGAAGGGATACCACAGATCTGGAGGAGCAAGATTAACTTTATCCATACACGTTTTTACAGTCCTGGAGAAATAACAACAAAATTATTACAATTTTCCATAGAACTTCCCATTTAAATGTAACCTTATAGTAAAAATTTTTAAATATGACTTCTTCTAAAAACACATATTATTCTAATTTAATGCTCAAGTGATTTGGTCCCTTTACATTTGGTAGGTTCTAGGATTCTAACAGCTTGTGTATTTGTTGACCCAATCAAGTAAGTTGCCATGGACTTTTGTCCAAAGAAAATAAAAAATGTAACATACAAAGAAGCTGTGGAGCAAATGTCACATGGCTTTGGTTCTAACAATTCAGAGAAGAATAAGCGGAGAGTTAATAGTCAACTAACATTCTGGTACATAATACTAGGAAAAAAGATACAGATTTTCTATTTTTTTCCTAGAGAAATACTTGTCCCTGTATCCTTCTTTTTTTTCTATCTTCCTTCACCACTTCTCCTGTTCCCACACAAACAAAAATATTGAATTCCATTTTACCCTAGTTTTCAGTTAGAATTGTCTTACTGGCTAGTAGTAACATCCCATAAACTATCCAAACTTTTAAAAAAGTTACTTGGGGTTATTGTGGAGCTGATGATGGCAAATCTAGTGTCAAAAGCAGCCAAAGCATTTCCACTTGTTTAATTTCAGCTCAGGTTCACACACAAGCATCAAAGTTGAATATCTCATTACGTGGTTGAATTTTAACTATTAATTTAGCATTTAATGAGACCTTAAAATAGACTTTACAATAGTGTTGTTTGATTTTTTTAGGCTGCTCATAAAAGTTAAATAACTACTTCCTCAATTAGTTTTATAGCCAAAAAATAAATTAAATGTAGCACTTTTCTTCTCCTGGAGACTCATGATTCCTTGGCTCAGCCTCCTGGAGCAGTAGAAGTCTGAATTAAGCAGTTTCTCATTCATGGGAAACAAATCATGTCTATCAAAAGATTTTTAAATGTGCCCTGTTTTCACTTCAATTAGATATAATAAAAAAAATGTACAAAAGCAGAATTGGGGAGAAGCTTATGAAGTTTAAGGTGAAATATACAAATGTGGAACTCCTGAAAGCAGGTTGAAATGAAGGCCTGGAACTGGAGAAATTTAGAAAATTATCTCTCCAAAGATAAGAGCCAAACTGAGGAGAAATGACATGTTTGCAACGGAGATATTTTGGAGAATAAAGAAAAGATGTCTAAAACATATGACTGTAATTAATATCTCTATATATTTGAGATATCACGATATTAAAGACGAAACACTGCTTTTGCCAGATTTGAAAATACCCTACAGCATCTTTAGTTTTAAAATATGTTCTCTATGTTGACATACTCCTTCCCGTAATATAGTCCAAAAGATTTCATAAATCAAAAGATGTCAATAATGTCTGCTGACAAAAGATATCAATAATACCATTTCAATTTTTGGGAGGTCCCATCCCCAAGATATCTCATTATGTGTATGCAAATATTCAAAATCCAAAAAAAAAAAAAAATCTAAAATTCAAAATGCATTTGGTCCCAAGTATTTTGGATAATGGATGCTCAACCTGCATCTCCAGAAGTGTGATTGGTGGATCATACGGTAGTTCTACTTTTCATTTTTTGAGGAACTTCCATACTGTTTTCCAAAATGGTTATTCCAATTTACATTCAATATGCAACTTGATAGCAAAAACAAATGGCCTGATTTAAAAATTGGGAAAGGGTCTGAATAGATATTTTTTCAAAGATGTTCAATACCATTTCAATTGTTTTAAAAAGACACATTTTCCAGTTAAATAAGTAGAATTCAAAATTGCCCTCTCTGTCTTGCCTGTGCCTGCTGTTCCTTTTCCACTTTACATTAGGGCCCTTCCTCTCTTAATTATTATTTCCTTCCCATTTGTCTTTAGCTCTTCCCCTTCTTCCTCACTGGCCAGAGCTGTGTCTCCATCAACATTTAAAAATGTTCACATCTGTCCAACTGAAAAACAAACAAATAAAACAATTCCCTTTCTCACTCCAGCTTCTACCATATTTCTCTCCTTTCTTTTACAGCTAAAATTCTGGAATTCGGTGTCTGTAATTCCACACACCACTTCATATGCACCCATGACAATGAGGCTTCTGTCTCAACAAATCCAATGAAACTAGAATCACTAACAACTTGTTGCTAAATCCAAAGCCTTACTTACCTCTACAGCATTTGATATGGCAGACCACTTCCTCTTCTCTGGCCTCCTCTGACAGCACACCCTACTGAGCTTCCTGCGCCTCTTTTTTTAAACTTTATATTTTGAACTAATTCCAAACACACAAAAGTTTCAGGAATAGTACCAAAAATTTCCTTTACCCAGACCACATTTGCATGCACATTTTCTCTCTTTCTTTCTCCTTTTCTAGACAGACAGATAGTTAGACAGGAAGATATAGTTATAGATGTAGATATAGAAATGCTAATTTTGTCTGAATCTTTTGAGCTCAGGTTATGCATATCATTCCTTCTAATCCCATGAAACTTGTGTATGTATTTCCTAAGAATAAGAATATCTCTTACATATTTACGGTATCATTATCAAATTCATGAAATTTAGTGTTTATGTTAAACTATTGCATAATATAATCCATTTTAAAATATCTTTTATAGAATTTTTTCCAGGACAGGATTTTCTGGTATAGAATTGCACAATACATTTAATTGTATGTCTCTTTTAGTCTATTTAGTATGGACCAGTTCCTCCGTCTTTCTTCGATTTTCATGTGGTTGGTATTTTTGAAGAACATGAGACAATTGTTTTATATAATGTCCTTCAATTTGAGTTCTCTGGCATTTCCTCAATATTAAATTCAACTTTTAAACATTATATGGCTCGAATGCTGCATAAGGAACGTTATACGCTTTTCAGGGTATCAAATCTGGTGGACCATGATGTTCATTTGCCCCTTATTAGTGGTATTAATTTGGATCACTTGGTTAAAGCTTTGTCCAATTTCTCCAATGTGTATTTATTATTTCTCCCCTTGTAATTATAGTCAAGTGTCATTATTCATGGTAGTTATGTTCTATAAAGTTGCTCTGAATACTAAATTAGCAAATACTGAAGCATTGCTAAATCAGGGTCAGGTTCTGGTGAGCCTCTAATCACAACATTTTTGTCAGCCAATCAGTACATAACTTTGATTTATGTGTGTTTTTGTTTAAAGACACCTTATTTATTAATAATATAGTCAATTCATTAACATTAAACACACAGCCAACAGCATTGTAACTCACTCCTGCAGGAAGCTTATCTAAGGCATGTATTATGTCTGTAAGGCACATCGCACCTTCTCACACTTTGGAACACTAGAAAGAGAGTTCATCACTACACTTTGGGGCCACTTTAAACAGCAAAATAACCAACAAAAGCACAAAGACTCAAAAACCTGACATTAAATATACCATGCAGGAATGCTTGTTTATAGTAGAAGAGCTGAAACAAGAAGATGGAGCATTGCCTTGTTCCACCTCAGCTGAGAACATGTACATTAGGCAATTCAAATTTTTCACTGCTCCTGCATATTCATAAGTAACTTCGACAGCCATGAATATTGTTTTGGGGGTTACAAATAAATTTTAGCAAGGAGGTGAATTTGCAAATATGGAATCTGCGAATAATGAGGACCAACTGTAATAAGTAATGTGTGGGGCGATTCTTAATGTTATGTAAATATTCTGAACCTCATTTAACCTCCCTCCTCACCCTAGATTTAACATCCATTACTTTCCTTAATCGATTTTTACAATGCTAATTGCAAAATGGTGATTTTTAACTCCATCATCTTTCTATATTTATTACTCAGCACTTGCCTACAAGGAACAAATTTTCCTTCTCTATCTATCTGTCTGTCTATCTATCTATCATCTATTATTATATCAATAGAGGATCATGAAATCTAATTTTATTTAATGAATTATATTACTATTGTTTGGGCTCATGAAGTTTCTTCAAGTTGTCTCCTGGATCCTTGGGACATTTCCACATCAATTCTTCAGTGCTTTCTGGCACCAGAGATACTTCAGGCTCATCTATCTTCCCTTGTCAGCCATTTTTCCAAGAGACTCTGGTTTACTTTGGTAAGGAATGTTCAGTGCAGAATGCTTCCTCCTTTCTTTGATGCCCTTTCTCAGTCTCTTTATAGACTGGTCTTCATCTGCCAGCCTTACATGCAGGGGTCTTTAAGTTTCTGCTCCAGGCCTCTCCTCTTTTCACTAATAATTTTGTCTCTGCCATGGCTGTGTCTCCCACCCAATTTCAAAGTTTGCTGCTGTGGGTACACTTGGAATTAGTATAGCTACTTCCTGAAATATCATAGGTAGTCAATGAATGAACATTTTTATGACAATGAGATAGAGATTAAATCACCCCAAATTGTGCTTTTACTCTGCATATTCTACTTTTGACAGCTATTATCTGGCCTTCAGGATACCTGACATATGTGACAATAATTCATCATAGTGTTTCCATTATGGAAACTTTCTTATTTCTAGAAGTATTTTTACTGTAAATTTTTAATAGATTCTTCATCAAGATCAACAATAGGATTGCCAGATAAAATACTGGACACCAAGTGACATATGCATTTCAGGCAAACAACGAATAATGTTTTAGGAAAATATGACTCAAATAAGTTTTAAAATTCCACTATTTATCTGTAACTCAAATTTGACTGGTGTCCTATATTTTTTATTGCTAAAACTGGCAGACCTACCAATACATTATAAATATTTCTCCTCAATGGAGTATGAACTATGAAGTGCTTATGGCACTCTCATAATATCTAGAAATAAAAGTATAATTATTTTGATGATGTATCAAATGGCATTACATAAAATAATGAAAAAAGAAGACCTTATATTCCTGACTAGTATACTTTGACATTTCATAACTATTCCTCTCACTTATAATTTAAATTTAAAAAGTTTTAAAAACTATATATAAATAAACGTAAACATTGTTATAGCTATATTAATCATTTTCAATGGTGAGATTTGCAGAGGATGTAAGGTAATAGATTCAGGGTCCCCTTAAGTCAGCACCATGCACAAAGTCAGCACTCTCAAAGGTAAGAACTTTGCTTCTAAAGTATATAAAAAGGTTTGGACAAAACAGAAAACTCTTCTAGGTAAATAGGAAAACAATGCTAAAAGACAAGAAAGTGGAAAGTACACACTATGCATGTTATTTAGTTCCTTCATTACATAACCTCCAAATCTAGTATATGAATTTTTATAGTAAACATAAAAATGGTTGAGGTAAACATGTAATCACTGGTGTGGATGAATAATGTGATATCACAATCAATTCATTTGTTTTATGACCAAGTGGAGAAAAATAACCAATTGATTCAAATGTTATTTTATTTTATTTTTTTTATTTTTATTTCAGGATATTAGGAGGGTACAAACATTTTGGTTACATTTTATGTCATTGCCTCACCCAAGCAAGGGTTAGAGGCATGCCCTTCCCCTCTACAATGCTCACTGCATCCATTAGTTGTGAGTTTACCCTCTCCCAACCCCCTAGTCCCTGGAGAATATTACTACCGTGTGAGCACCATAGTGTTGATCAGTTAGTGCCAATTTGATGGTGAGTACAAGTGGAGCCCATTCTTCCCATCTTGTGATACCTCACTTTGGATAATGGACTCAAGCTCAATGCAGGAAAATATAAGAGGTGCTAGATCACCGTCGTTTCTTATAATTGAGTAATATTCTATTGTATACATATACCAAATTTTAATAATCCACTCACGAATTGACGGGCACTTGGGTTGTTTCCACATCCTTGCAATAGTGAATTGTGCTGCCATAAACATTCGGGTGCAGATGTCTTTATTATAGAATGTTTTGTGTTCTTTTGGGTAGATGCCTAATAGTGCCCAACCATACTGGGGAATTTCAGTACAATCGTATCAATCTCTTACTTTTTACTGGTGTGTACTTTGAGTTGAGTTAAAAAGAAAAAAAATCCAGTTTTAAGGGTGTCAATTTCAGTGTCCACTTTAAGTGGGAACTATTCTAGGTTTTTAGTTCACTAGGTGTGCAAATTTCCATTCTTGCTTGGTAAGGTGATGAAGCCCTGCAAATTAGTAAGGTTTGTACTAGTGTAATGAGTAGAGAATTTAGGGGTCAGAATGTTACATAGTAATCAATTCCAGTGTTTATAACAAAGAAAAATAAATAATAGAAATAATAAAGAATAAAGAAAAATAATACAAAAAATAAATAATAAAGAAAAAACCCAAGGGATATTCTCTCAATACATGTAATTAAAAAGTTGTTAGGTACAATAATTTTTAGGGATGGAATTAGTTCCTATCTTTGTGAGAAGTTTAATTTACAGATCATTTAGTTTATTCCTACTTCAGTACCAAGAACTGTATGCTCCTATTGTGGACAAAAAGAGTAATAAGACGTGGTGATACCCCCAAGCGGCGTAGGTCTGTAGACAAGCAGCCATAGTACTGCAAGGCAAACAAGGTAGAGGTTTTGTAAATAGTTCTACTCAATAAACTTTAAGGTTGTAAGTGAATTTTAGTATTTAAAAAGATGTGGTTTGATTTCCTTTTCAAGATATTACTTAGTTCAGGACTGGCTTACAGCAAGTAGAAGGAAGTGGTAGGTAGAATTTGTTCCTTGGTTTTCTTTTTAAAAGATAAATGAAGAGCTGAGCTTTTGTATTCAGATGAGACGTGCTTGGCAATTCCAAAGAAGATTAATGAAGTCACAGTTCCATAAATCATTAAAAGATTTTCCAGTTTGAGGGATTGTGACACTTAGCAACAATGAAGAAGATCTGGTAATAAAGAAATTTACACATTTAGTGCTTTCTTCAGGATTGGACTATTTAGCTCACACTTTCCATAATAAAATTCTTGATGGGATGTTGTTTTAAGAACAGAATCATAGACTAATTTATCAAAACTTTTTGCTGCATGGGGAATTCAAAACAGAAACACCTAAAAAACACCCAAATGAATACACTGAAAAAAATACTTTGAGAAACCAGGATAGAAGTTAATTATTTTTTATGAACTAAGCCAAATATAGGAATGTCTTATTGCTAAAATATTCACTCCACATGGGGGCTACAAGATTATTTTATCTTCTACCTGATTTCAGTAAAATGCAGAAGAAATGTTATAGAATTAGAACTGGCTGTCCGCAGTTATCAACGTACACATTAGATCTTTCCCACGAAGAGCCTGGTGTGTCTTTCAGCCGACGTCACTTTCATGTACAGAAAGTCCTTGCCAGCATCCAGTAAATAATAGCACTTGGCATATCTTTTCTAAACTCATTCAAAAGATAAGATTAATATCCTATATACTAATGTAAATGTAAGCAAATTAATTTCAATTTTTAATTAATAAAATTTGCCTTCTAGTTTTGTATTAATTCTCAATCTTGTAGCAATTCCAAACCTCAAACTCTGGGGAAAAGTAACTGAGACTGTGATTCAAGTAACATTCTCAAGAAAATAAAGTTCATCGTTTTGAATTTAAAAAGAATTAAAATATTAAAATATGCTTTAGCATTTCCAACTAAATATAGCCAAGATGAGAATGTCTCCCAGTAGGTAAGGAAGTGACAGGTGTGGTGTACAGATCTGGAAGTGAAGTTTGGCTGCTTTCTTCCTTAATCATGGGAGATGGCTTCTTTTCCACAGTGGAAATACACTCTGTAAAAGTCAGCCAGAACCTTAGAAACATTCATTTGTAGGCACATGCTTTTGACAGTTGGTTTGCTGAGTAAATTAAGGGAATAACGATTTAGTTTCTCAATGTGGAAACATAATTTTCAGTTGAAGAGCTTTCTCAAACTTAGTTTCAGAATGTGAACAGTGACAGGAGACATGTCCAAAGTTTTCCTTTTTTTGGCATTCTCATTATTAGGGAGGTTGTATTGTAGGCATGTGGTTCATATTCAATCTGACAAGTCATGTAGTGATTAAAAATTGGAATGCTTTGACAGCAGGGTGAGCATGAGGATCAGTTGCCAGTGTAACTCCTCATGATGGGGAGAGCCTGGCAAATGACTAGGATCTGGTCAGGGGGAGTCTTCAGCATCAATGCACAAGGTGGAGAGCACTGACGAGTCCCACCAAGACAGCACCTGGGGATGGCAGATGCACTGACCAGTTCGCTTCTTGCCAGTATTTCCCTTGTGCCATTTTCCAGTAACAACAAAACGGAAACTGAGTTTTGAAGCCTCAGGATGTAGATTTTAGGATTAGTTCTGGAAGTCAAATAGGGACCGAAATACAATTTAATGTGTGTGTGTGCACGCACATGTGTGCAGATAGATAATACTGTCTTACAAAAAGATATTACATTGTTAAAGCTATTATATCTCTGAGTAAAATTTAAGAGTGGAAAGTTGAGTTCTAATTCTTGTTCATTTTTATTCAAAAGCAATCATCAAGATTATTCTTTTATCCACTTCTAGTTCTCTCCACTTCTACTCTAAATTGAAATTTACTTTTGCTTTCATCTAACATATATCTTTGTTACTAGCATATGGTATTTTGCTGGTGTTGATTGATTTTCATGGCCATGAGAAAGCATCTTGCTGAAAACTTCAGGTTTAAAATTAATGCATATTATAAGGAGAAGGAACTGTTCCATGAGTTATTTGTGTGCATGTATATGTGAATAAATTGGTTTCTAATTAGCACTGAAAAATTTTTTCAGGAGCCCTAGTATTTCCTGAGAGTAATTGAATCCATGAAGTATAAAGCAAAGAAACCAAAGAGAAAAGTTCAGAGAAGGAAACATATAAACTTGTGCAGGAAAAAATGTAAATATTATTTGCAATATTAGAATCCATATCATACATAAAACAAATTTGATTGACTGTTGATTTTCAGCAGTATTCTCTGTCAGGGACACTGTTAAAGTTATAATCTACAACTTATTAATATTTTAGACTTGGTATAAATTATTTTCTGGTTACATTTCATTGAAACAATATTGCAAATAAATATTGCATAGACTAAATTGGCAATTTGACAAATGTAATTTGTTATTTTGTTTTATAAATTTTCTGAATAAGGTAAACTTGTACCTTGGCAATTACCACTGGTAACTGATTGTGTGTGTTTTAGGTATTATTATGAGCTCATATATATATATTTTTAAAGTAAGAAATTCAATGGATTCCAGTATATTTACAGAGTTCAGCTATTACCATAATCTTACTCTATTATAGAACATTTTCATAATCTCAGAAATAAAACTTTACCCATTAGAAATCATTCCTCATTCTCCCTACTCCCACTCTCAGCCTAGGCAATGACTAATCTACTTTCTGTCCCTGTAGTTTGCCTATTCTGGACATTTCATATAAATGGGAATGTAAATAGGTAATTTTTTGTGACTCGCTACTTTCATTTAACATAGTATTTCTGAGGTTTACCAATGTCATAGCATCTATTAGTACTTCATTCCTTTTTATTGATAAATAATGTTCTACTATTTTGTTATCCATTCACCTATTAATAATAATTTTGATTGTTTTTGTTTTTTAGCTATTATGAATAATGCTACTATGAACATCCATGTACGAGTTGCTGTGTGGGCATATATTTTTATTTATCTTGGGTATATAATTAGTCGTGACATTTCTAGGTCATATGGTAACTCTATGTTAATATTTTCAGAAACTACCAAACACTTTTTTCCAAAGTGGCTACCAATTTTACATTCCCACCAGCAATGAATTAAGTTTCCAATTCCTCCACATCCATGGCAACACTCGTTATTGTCTGCCTTTTTTATTATAGCCACTCTTCTGGGTCAGAAGTGATACCTCACTGTCATTTTAATTTACCTTTCCCAAATGGCTAATGATGTTCAATGTCTTTATATATGCTTATTACTAATTCATAAACCTTCTTTAGAGAAAAGTCTATTCAGAGCTTTTGCCCATTTTCTTAATTGGGTTGTCTTTTTATTATTGTTGTGAGAGTTCTTTATATATTTTGGATACACATCCCTTATAAGAAGTATGATTTTCAAGTATTTTCTCCCAATCTGTGGATTTCCTTTTCACATTCTTGATGTCATTTGAAGCGCAAAAGTTTCTAACTCTGATGAACTCTGATGTATTGATCCTCTTTTTATTGCTTATGTTTTTGGTATTGGATCTAAAATATTATTGCCTAATGCAAAATCATGCAGATTCACTCCTGTATTTTTGTCTGATGGTGTTATAGTTTTAGCTCTTACATGTAGCTATATGATCTACTTGAATTTGCTTTTTGTATATTGTGTGAGATAAGGATTCGAATTCATTCTTTTGTATGTGGTTATCCAATTGTCCCAACATCGTTTGTTGAAAGAACATTCTTTTCCTACTGAATTGTCTTGGTCTTTGTGTCAAAAACCAATTGACCACAAATGTTAACGTTTATTTCTTGATTCACAATTCTATTTCACTGATCCATAAGTCTACCATTTTGCTAGTACCATGCCGTATTTTTTAACATAATTTTATAGTAAGGTTTGAAATTGGAAAGTATGAAGCCATAAACTCTGGTCTTCTTTTTCAAGATTGTTTTGGCTGTTGTAAGTCTCTTGCATTTCTGTGTAAAATTGGGATTGGCTTGCCAATTTCTGAAAAAAAAAAATCAGCTGACACTGGAGAATTGTCAATAAATTGGAGAATTTAGAGATATTTCCGTATTTGCTGTGTTTCTATAAATTTCAGCCATGATTCCTTTTGATGTCCAAACTATCCCGTTTTAGACCAGAGGGAATACTTTGAAATTGGCTCCTTATCCTTTTGACATATGTTTGCTTAATAATCTTTGAGGACTTCCCTTTCTTTCTGGTATAACAAATGTTCAGTTTTTATTTAGACATTCCCTGGCTCAGCTCCAGAATCAGCCATTCTCCAAGGAAACCTAGACCCTGTTTCCTTTCAGTGGCAAATGATATTCAGACCACAACCTGGGTGCTAGGGATGCTCATTGCTGTAGAATTTCCATGATTTGTGTTCCAGTGACAAAGGTAGGGGAAAAAAAAAAAAAATATATATATATATATATACACACACACACACACACACACACGGATACACAATAAAAATAAATTTGTATTAATACTGATATTTTGAATTTAAAGTTATTATAGAGATTGACTTAGTTTCTCTGATTCTATAAGTTTATCTTTTTAATAACAAAATGTATAATTTCCAATGATATTAACATAATTAATTATTCTTAAATGCACCTGTAAGTTCTAAATTAAAATATGAATATTACTATTAAAATTAAGAATATTGAATAAAGTCTGAGTTTTATTTTAATCCTTTGAGTATAATAAACCAAGGATATCCAAAGTGCTGTGTTTCAAAGTCTATTTTCTTTGTGGTTATTTCACCAGCTGATATAAAGTTAGGTTCACTTGTTTCGGTTTTTTAATTTTAGGGAATTTTTACATGTAAATTTGTTTTTCAATCATGTTAAACAGTTACACAATTCTATAATAATGTATACTCACAGAAGGTTTTCTTCCATCCCTGTCCCATTCATTCTATTTTTTTCCTTCCCCTAAAAGTAATCATACTGTTAATTTAGATGTTATTTTTCCGTTATTTATTTTTTTAAATACAAGCAAGTAATCCATATAAATATTCATATGTCCACCACTTTCTTAGATAAAAATCAGAATACTTGCTTTTTTTCACTTACCAACAGAACCTAGATAAAACTCTATGTCAGTAGGTAGGTATCTTCCTTATTCTTTTTGCAGTTGCGAAGTTCTCAAATGCACGGATCTACCAAGCAGTCTCCTATTGATTGACATCTGGGTTGATTCTGTTCTTTGGTCTAGTAAATAATTATGAAGTCTTCATTTTACATTTTTGCCAGGATACCTTTGAAATACATTCTTAGAGATGGTATTGCTGTACATAGCAGGCACAATCTGTGCTCCTTCTCCCTTCTTCCCACTGCTGTGCGGTCCTCTCTCAGCTTCTGTGAGTCTGCCTGCCACTGTCACTGGAGGACTGCCCTCAGGCTACTGGAGCAGTTTTGTCTTGCATGCTCAGATTGCTAGAAGTACCTAGGAACACATATCTTTCTGGGGTGAGTTTAGCGAAGGATGGACTGATATCAAAGCCTAGCACCTATGCCACAGGCACCCCTATCAAATCAGGCAGGAGCTTCTCTCTGAAGATTTTGACTGAAACTGGACCCTTGCAAGGCGTCTTCATCTTCCTTGATTACTCACTTGGCTCTGTCTCCT
The DNA here is from genome assembly GCA_004363605.1 of Indri indri. Taxonomy (NCBI): domain Eukaryota; kingdom Metazoa; phylum Chordata; class Mammalia; order Primates; family Indriidae; genus Indri; species Indri indri. Next base: position 18,849 of record RJWJ010003477.1, on the reverse strand, counting down.
AGGAGCACTTCCTTAATTGCACATTTGTATATGAATTTTCATTGGAGGGTCAGCTTTTGGAGGACTAGACCCAAAATTCTGATTATATGTAATTTTGTGAGATATGATCAAATTCCCCTATATATAGGGTTCTGTCCTTTTGCATTCCCACCAGCAACACACAAGAGTGCCATTTTCCTGTCTTGCCGCATCCTTGCCAGCATTTGTTGTTTTGGGATTTTTTGATAGAGGCCAATCTCACTGGGGTTAGGTGATATCTCATTGTGGTTTTGATTTGCATTTCTCTAATGATTAGAGATGTTTAGCATTTTTTTATATGTTTGCTGTCCATTATTCTGTCTTCTTTTGAAAAGTTTCTGTTCATTTCCTTTGCCCATTTGTTGATGGGGCTGTTTGATTTTTACTTGTTGATTTTTTTGAGTTCTAGATAGATTCTGGTTATCAGCCCTTTATCAGATGTGTAGAGAACAAATATTTTCTCCCATTCTGTGGGCCATCTATTCACTCTAATAATAGTTTCCTTGGCAGTGCAGAAGCTTTTTAATTTGATTAGATCCCATTTATTTATTTTTGTTGTTGCGTGATTGCTTTGGAGTTCTTCTGAGATACCTCGAAGAGCTAAAAATAGAAATACCATCCAATCCAGCAATAGCACTATTAGACATCTACCCAAAAGAGCACAAAACATTCTATGATAAAGACATCTGCACCCGAATGTTTATGGCAGCACAATTCACTATTGCAAGGATGTGGAAACAACCCAAGTGCCCGTCAATCCATGAGTGGATTATTAAAATTTGGTATGTGTATACAATGGAATATTACTCAATCATAAGAAATGACAGTGATCTAGAACCTCTTATACTTTCCTGGATTAAACTTAAGCCCATTATCCAAAGTGAGGCACCACAGGATGGGAAGAATGGGCTCCACTTGTACTCGCCATCAAATTGGTACTAACTGATCAACACTAGGGTGATCACATGGCAGTAATACTCTCCAGGGATTAGGGGAATGCGGGGGGTAAACTCACAACTCAAGGACACGGGGAGCACTAAGAGTGGGGGGAAGGGTATGCCTTTAACCTGCACTTGGGTGAGGCAAAGACATAAAGTGTAACCATAATGTATGTACCCTCATAATACCCTGAAATAAAAAATAAAATTAAATAAATAAATAAATAGATAAAAAAGAGTGCCATTTTTTTCAGAGCCTCACCAGCGAATGTAATTTGAAATTTTCAAAACAGATATGCCAGTTCACATAATTAGAATTTATAATCTTAAAAAATATTGGGGCTTATTTACATTTTCTGCTAGATGCCAGCTTATCTTAATAAAATATAATAGGGAAGCCCAAGGACCAAAGGCATTGTCAATAACCAGGCAACACTTTTCTTCCAGTTGGTCTCTCTCAACAAACTGAATAATTAATACCAAAAGAGAAACAGATGTCAAATTCAATCAGTTAATCCACAAGCACTTATTGAACACCTATAAAGTATCTAAACTTAAATAGTAGCCATCAATAAATTACAGTGGGAAGAGTACAGTTTTCAGATTAGGAGGAAGATGTTAAAACAAATAAAAAATATTTAAGGTTTTCATCATATATCTTGAACAAATAGGAAATCTATATTTGTAAATAAGAGATTGTTCAATAATTTTTATTTCAGGACAATTTGCAAATGAGACATAAGATCATCAGCTCTTATTAAACAAACACACTCAAAGAGTTAGAGAGCAGAGCTCACTGAGTCTACAACCACAAATCAAGAGATCAAGCAGCAACAGATAAAACTAATGAGACAAATATGTACATACTTGCTCCATTCTACAGCATTATGATTATATGCCAACAGAGACATCAGCAGAGTCACATAATCAATGCCTTATAAGAAAATCCATATTATGCCCTTAGAAATAAAAAGGGAAACTAAATACTAAGATAATACAATATAATAACATGACAACGTAGTCACATTCTTAAGAACTGCAAATATTTTATATTCAAATCACAATTTAGCACAAATTTTAATTCTTTTTTTATTCAAGAAATATTTATTGAACATGACCATGTACCAGACATTAACTTAGATGCTTAGGATATTATCAGCACACAAAATGGAGATTCTAGGGAAACAGATATTAAACAACCAATGTAATAAACAAATAAACTATGTAGTACATTAGCAATTGATAAGTGCTAAGAAAAAGAAAACCAATAAAGTAGGGTAAGGGGTATTTGAATTGTGGAGACAAAATTTGTAATTTTAGATTGGGTTGTCATGGCAGACCTCACTGAGGATGAGACATTTGAGCAGCCTTGCAGGAAGTGTAAGTGTTAGCCACGTGGCTATCTGGTGAGGGGCCTCCCAGGCAGAAGGAACAGCTGGTGCCCAGGCCTCGATTCAGCAGCATGAGTAGTGTGCTTGAGGAATAGCTAGGAGGCCAATGTGATTGTAACAGAATGAGAGGGAAATGAGAAGGAGCTGAGAAGAGCTAGAAATAAGAGGCAGCTGTTTCTTTGAAGACTTGTATGCCATTGTAAGTATTAACACTTAGCTATTTGTGATGAATGAAATAGTAACATTAAAAGATTTTGAACTGAGGGTTGATAGGCTCTGACTTAAATTTTAACAGGAACACTCTGAAATGTTAATATAGTAACATTGGGTGGAGTCAGAGGCAAAGATAGAAGCAAGGAGAACAGTTAAGGCCCTATTACAGCATAGTAGTCCCCGCTATCTGTAGGGATGATTTATATCCCTAGTAGGACAGAGTGGGATGGTGCAAGATTTCATCTGCTACTCAGAATGGCATGTAGTTTAAAACTTAGGAATTGTTTACTTCTGGAATTTTTCATTTAATATTTTTGAACTACTGTTGCCTATGGGTAACTGAAACCATGAAAAGCAAAACCTGGAATAAGGAGGGGACTATTGCGTCCAAAGGAGGGATGGTGGTAGCTGGGACCAGCGAGGAGCTATGAGGTGAAAGCTTTGATTCGGAATAAAGTTTAAGATAGAGACAATTGTAGCTCCTACCAAATTTGGTGTGAAGTGAGAGAAAAGAAGAGGCGTTAAAGATAATCTCAAAAGTTTTTGGTTTGATCAACTACAAGAATGCAGTTGCCACAAGTGGAATGGGAAAGACTGCCAGTAGAGCAGTTTTGAGGAAGGAGGTAAGTCTTAATTGGGTTGGCATAAAGTCTAAATCCAACGTTCACATTAAAACGATGCATAGCCTCTGAGATTAAAGTTCAAATTATAATTCCATTTAAATCAGGGACTATATCTGACAGCTTTCAAAATCCCACAAAATACCTAGTACTGGACATTTACAAAGAAGATGTAAAATGAATATTTGCTGAATGATTTAAAATACACTCAGTTCTTCAACCTTTCTCTCCATAGTGCGTGTAAAACATATGAATATAGCCTCTCTCAAACTCATTGTTCAGTACTATGTTTATTCTCTAAGTGTTTAAAGTGATGAAAAATATTTTAAAAACTGGTAAAATAGCCAAACTGATAATATTTATAACATATTATCTTTTAACATGGATTTTAAAAAATACTATAGGATGTGTATATAAGTGTATATAAGTCAACATTTTCATCAATAGTTTTTCTTTAATATAGACAGATATAATTCATTTAAGAATATATTTTTATGAATGTACTTTAGCAAAAATAAAATAGATTTAAAATGTATCTTTAGGTTTTACAACCATCCATTTTACACAGAATTTCCATATTGTTCCCTTTCTGAATCAAAATGCACATGTCTATTCCATAACTACCAATATATGTAAAATAACAGAGTCATTATACTCAGAATATCTTATTTCCATATCTCATAACAAAATCTTATATTCAAACAGTACTTCTTGGATTTCTGCCTCATATTATTCTATAACACCATGGAGGAAATTTGCATACAAATTCCAATTATTTAAAAGTGAAGCTTGAGCAGAAATGATATGGGACATCTTTTCATTTAATAGATGACAATTAAATTTATGATGAATATAGATTCCAAAATAATGTGTGCTGTATAATTGCACAATTTGTACTTATATTGTGGTGTAAAGAGTTAATGTTCAGACATTTACACATTTGCAGCTTTCCATATAACACCTAAAGCTAAACATTTCTTGACAAAGAAATAATGGATTTAGTCTATAGAAAGTTTACTGCAATATTGGCCAATAAAGAAAGCGTTAAATTGAACTTTGGATATATGTTAGTCATAACATAATCTCTTGATATATTAGTGGGTCAACAGTTCAGCCAAGAAAGGGACTCTAACTTGAGCAGACACTAATTAAAAGAATCAATTCTTATCCTACTACATGTGTCCAATCATATTAACACATTTCTAGATTTCTTACTCAGTGGACTAGTCAAGATTAAAGGATTTGCTAATATGAAGGAACAGAGTATGCTTCCAAACTGACTGAGCAGATTTGTGAACAAATTAGTTCATTTAAAATTGACAGTGAAAGATTGATTTTGCACAGAATGAGTTACCTAAGGTATTCATCATTTCCTCTGCTTCTGCACACAAGACAGAGATCCGTTTCCTTCACTTTCTGATTGTAATAGGGCTGCTTACTGAGCACCTTTATTTTATAGTCCTGATTGCAGCCTGTCATTGCTTTTAATTCAGACATATTTTAGCCTCTTAGGCAGACCTTCAGAAATAACTTCCTTAAAAGCCTCAGAAAAATGACTCATTACACATTGTTCAATTCAACCATGATATAAATTATAATACAGGAAAAAGTTCTAATTGCACAAAAGATCCAATTACTCATAGGCTATGTGACTCATTATTCAAAAGCTGGTACAAGCAGGAAATCCAGACGCAGAAACACATGTCCAAAGTTGAAGGTCAGTACTCTACAACTCTGACAAAACCTAAGGTGTCTGACATTTAGTATACATTAGTATATATTAGCACATATTCAGTAGATAAATATTTTATGTAAAGGGTTATGAACTATATACAAAAAAGGAACAAGACGTGCCAAATGGCTGAGGAATTCATTTTTTAAGTGTAAGAAAATAAAATCAAAACTTCGTGGAAGAGCAAAAAATTAGAACACCACCACCACAATAAACACAATTTAGAAAATAATAAAAACTAAATTAAAGCAAAATCCAAGGAAAAGTATATGCACTCATGCCATTTTACTTACAAAGACCTAGATTTCTGATATCAGAAATATAAATTATGGTAAGGTGACATATTATATTTAGGGGATAGAATTTTCAAGACTTATTAATCAATTAAACTTGAGATAGTGGCAGAGAGGAGGAAAGCTCTACATTAAATATTGCAAGGCGGAAGAGTTGGGAAATTTGGCCCATGTCAGTGTCCATTCATTCAAACATGGTGGATAAATTAGAGAAGAAATTATTTCACTTTCGAATATCTGGAATATCAATGGGCAATCAAACAGAGACATCTACAAGTGATTTGGATAGATAGATCTGTGTTCATAAGTTATATGTGTTGCAATATTACCTCTATTTGCAGGTGAAATGGAAAGTCAGACAGAAGATACAATTTTCCACAAGGTCTTATACTTAAAAAAAATAATGGATTAGCTTATCTGACTTTAGATCAAATGTTCATTTGTACATAATAAGAGGGTGCTGTGTGTGTGTGTGTGTGTGTGTGTGTGTGAGAATCTGTGTGTTTAAAACAACCCAGATGTCAGCTAAAGAAATCCGGTGGCTTTCCTGAGGTTTCTGTGGAATCCAGGGGTATCTCATGTTCGCTTTGGGTTCTAAGTTGCCATTTCCACTGAATTTTGAGTTTTGCTGCATTTTAACACCCATGCCCTCTTTGATTTGCTCCATTTCTGGCTGAACAAGGAATTCAGCTGCCATTACCAAGTCAATAAACCTCTCTGCATTTGCATGCATATATTTTGTCTTTTTTTCTGTCATAATAGATAAAATCATTGTTCTAAGTCCAACTCCACCACCTATATACTAAAGCCTCCTCCCAGAATCAAGGACCTCACTCCTATAGTTGTCTCCTCTCTTTCCCAAATCATTTGCCTTTCCTCACTATCAGATTATTTAATCATTAGCATAAAATCAACATTTATTTATTTATTTATTTATTTATTTATTTTAGAATATTATGGTGGTACAAATGTTTTGATGACATGATTTGCTTTTGCACAGTTTGGGTCAAAGTTATAAGTGTGTCATCACCAAGATAGCATGCATTGTACCTGTCAAGTGTAAATTTACCCATTCCCTCCTCCCACTCCCACCTACTTGGTTTTTGTTGAGTTTTAATACCATATGTACACATGGGTGTTGATCTATGAGTTCCAATTTAATAGTGAGTACATGTGGTGTTTGTTTTTCCATTCTTGTGAGACTTCAACAAAATGTGCCAGCCCAGATGGTTTCACGCCCAAATTTTACCAGACCTTCAAAGAAGAACTGGTTCCAGTACTGCAGAAATTATTCCATCACATCAAGAAAGAAGGAATCCTCCCCAACTTGTTCTATGAAGCAAATATCACCTTGATACCAAAGCCAAGGAAAGACACAACAATAAAAGAAAACTATAGACCTGTGTCCCTTATGAAAATTACATGCATAAACTCTCAATAAAATCCCAACAAACTGAATTCAGCTGCACATTAAAAAAATAATGCACCATGACCAAGTAGGCTTCATACAAGAGATGCAGGCATGGTTCAACATATGCAAATCAATAAGTGTAACTCACCACATAAATAGAAGCAAAACGAAGACCATATGATCCTCTCAATAGATGCAGAAAAAGCATTTGACAAAATCCAGCACCCTTTTATGATAAGAACGCTTAACAAATTAGGCATAGATGGGGCTTAGGTCAAAATTATAAAAGCCATATATGACAAACCGACAGCCAACATCGTACTGAACAGGGAAAAATTGAAAGCATTCTCACTTAGAACTAAAACCACACAAGGTTGCCCACTATCACCACTTCTATTCAACATAGTGCTGGAAGTCCTAGCTAGAGCAATCAGACAAGAAAGGAAATCAAGAATATCCACATGGTAAAGAAGAGGTCAAACTATTGCTCTTTGCTGACAACATGATCTTATATCTAGAAAACCCAAAGATTCTGCCAAAAGACCCCTGGAATTGATAAACAAATTCAGCAAACTGTCAGGTTACAAAATCAATGCAAACAAATCAGTAGCATTCTATATACCAACAACAATCAAGCTGAAAATCAAATCAAAGATGCAATACCTTTCTCAATAGCAACAAAGAAAATAAAATATCAAAGAATATATTTAACTGAGGAAGTGAAATATCTCTACAGGGAGAACTACGAAACACTGAGGAAGGAAATTGTGGAAGATATAAACAGATGGAAAAACATACCATGCTCATGGATCAACAGAATCAATATTGTTAAATATTGATTTATTAACAATATTTAAATACTTTGGGTAGTATATTTAATAGTATTTAACAATATACTACCCAAAGTGATCTACAGATTCAATGCAATCCCCATTAAAATGCCAACATCATTGTTCACAGATCTAGGAAAAATAGTTCTTCGCTTGTTATGGAACCAGAAAAGACCCTGAATAGCCAAAGAAAACTTAAGCAATAAGAATAAATCAGAAGGCATCACTTTACCAGACTTCAAGTTATAATGCAAGGTTATAGCAACCAAAACACAGCATGATACTGGTACAAGAACAGAGACATAACCAATGGATCGGAACAGAGAAACCAGACATAAAACCATCCTCATATTGCCATCTCATGTTTGACAAAGTAGACAGCAATATACAATGGAGAAAAGAATCCCTATTCAATAAATGGTCCTAGGAAAATTGGATAGCCACATGTAGAAGACTGGAAATCAATATTTAATCATAATAATTACTTTACTAATTTCCATGAAAATAATTCCTAAAAATGCCCATTCAAAAAAAAAAAAAGGGCCCCAAAACACACATCCCACTTTAGCTTGCCAAATGTTGCTTGAACTCACTTCATTTAAGTTTTTGCCTCCCGCTGCACTCAATCTGCTCTTGTCAAGGTATTTAACTACCTCTATATGCTAAATCCAATATTCAGTTGTCAACTTATTTGACCTATTTGCATAATTGATAACTTACTCTTTCTTGAATCTCTTTCTTTCTTGGCTTCTTAGACATCACTCTCTCTAGGTTCTCCTCCTCCCTATTTAGCTGCTCCTTCTCAGTTTCATTTGCTGATTCCTACTCCTTTCCCCAACTCCTAAATGTCACAAAATGCCCCAGAGCTCCATTCGTAGAACTCTTCTATGACTACCCACCATCTCTTGGAGATCTCATGACTTTAAATCCCATCTATATGCTAATGTTTTCCAAATATATCTCAGGATCCCACACCTCTTTCTCAAACTCCAGACTTCTTCCCTGCTAAATGCCTTCTCTCATCTCTATTTGCTTGTCTAACAGGCATCTCGAATGTAGTATGTCCAAAATCAAGCTCTTCATTTCCAAGTTTCCAAAACTGCCTTCTCACTGACTTCCTATCTCCTAAATGGCACCTCCATTTTTCCAAACTGCAAGCCTCCCCACTCTTGAAATATTAAGCCATTAGCAAATTTTATTGACTCAAAAGAAAAGTTAAATTTCTCCAACTCCCTACCCTGTCCAAGCCACATTATCACTCACTGGATTATGCAGCCTCTGAACTGGTCTCACTAGTTACATTCTTGTCCCCATAAATATTCTCCACCTTCCAGCCGGAATTACTTTGTAAAACACAAATTAGATCATGGTACTCATTGCTCAAAATTTTCAGTGGCTTCTGGTGTCACTCAGAATAAAATCTATAGTCCTTACCATGAACTACAAAACTTAAGTGATTTGGCCCCTATAAATCTATTGACTTAAACAACTAACACTATCCTTCTTGTTTATCCTATTCCTCTTACACTGGTTTCCTTGCTGTAATTGAAAACTTCTAAGCACAATCCATTTGAGGGCCTTTGCTCTTGCTATTCTCTTAATAGAAATTATTGTTGTCCATAAAACCTCATGATTCCTCACTTATTATAAGTGTGCTCAAGTTTTAGATCTAGTCAACTGAATATAGGTTTGGCCGTCATAACAAAGGCTAAAATAATAAATCAAACAAGATAAAAGTTTATCTCGCTGTCACATATGAATCTGAGTATTGCTAGTCTGAGGCTGTTGTAGCTGCCCCACAGTGTCAGAGACTCAGACATCTCAATCATATTTCTGGACCATCCTCAAAACGCAGCTTCCATCTTTAGGTCTAGACAGCCACTACATTTGCCACTGCCATGTTCACCTTCTGGATGCTGGGAAAGAAGAAAAGGCAAAGAGAGGCAGTGCTCACTTTCACATGTCATTTCATTCACAGCCCATTGGCCAGAGCTTAATCACCAACTCCACAAGAGGCTGGGACATGTAATCTTAGCTGTGTGGCTATGTGGCCAACTCAAACCCAAGTGTCCCATAATCTAAGGAACAAGCAAACATGAATATTAGGAGACATTAGCAGCTTTCATCACATTATCTTATCAGAGAGGCTTTTCCACGACATACATCAAATAATATTTCCCACCTCACTCTACAATTGTCTTTAATCAGCTTTATTTTTGTTTATAGCATTCATAATTACCTTACATATTATGTTCATTTACCAATTTATCTTTTCTCACAGCACTATAATGTAAGGTTCTTGAGGGCAAGAACCTTGTCTGTTTTAATTGTGAGATTGCCACAGATATATGCATGCAACCAGTATATTTTGAATGAAGGAGAACTCTCTTAGTATCCCTGAACTCACTATTCCCTCTCATTCCCGTGCATTTTTACAACCTGCTTTCTACCTGGCCCTCTCCATTGCCTTTCATTCACATGACACTAACGTCTATTTAAGATTCACTTTCAGGCATTAGCTCATTTGTAATGACTTTGTGGATCTTTTAGGTGTCTGTTCTGCCCACTTCTAGTCCTACATTCTAGTCCTCCATTCCATTATCTGTCCCTGTTAGTACATTCCTAACTCCCTGAGGATAAAAAGGCATGTCTTATCTTTGTTTCACGAGTTCTTCATTAGTCAGGATTTTGGCTATAATTGATTAAAACTCACTTCAAACTATTTAAGTAAAAAAAAAAAGTTGTTAAATTCAAACTGGGCATTGGGGTGACTTTGTTTCATGTACTCCAAGGGCAATAAGACCTCATCCTCCCTCATCTTGATCACTTCCAACGGAAAAGGGAGTTCCTTCTGGTAGCTCTCATTGAAGTACTGGCTTTTCTGTCTTTTCTGAGAAACACTTGGTGTCTTTTAAGCATGTAGTTCATTTTATACTTTCTTTATATTTAATGATGTTTTTATTTCTCTTTAAGTTAAAAGGTGGAGGAGTGGAACTGTCAATAATATCACCCCAAGATCTGTCGATACCTTTCTAGGGAAAAACTATCAATTCATAAGTTTGCAATAAATCAAACCTGTAGTTCCTAAGGGAAATATTCATCTCGTAATTATCTGAGCTTGCTGTTTAATGTTGGTCAGGAAGGCCAGAGAAGAACCTGACTCGTTAAACCCATCTCAAATTAGGTAATAAAGTTTTGATTGGATGTCATCCTTGCCGATCATTTTTACCTAGAAAGATGTTATGAAAGGGGTTGAATATTCTTCATTTGAAGCAGAAGCACAGGCTGCTTGCCAAAAAGTGCACATGTGTTTTAGGAATGAGGATTTCCAACCCTGCTTGGAAATGTTAAAAAATTGAAAATCTCACGGGCAACACACTGAACCTAGGATATAATATCTTAATGTTGTGTAATATTATTTTAAATAGGCAATATGGAAACAATGATGCTCTGAAATTTCTGCCTCATTGCTCATTTTTGAAAACATAAAAATCGGATCTAGCCTAAAGAAAGACCTCACCCTCTGACTTTGCAAAGCACCTATTACAGCTTTCACAATCCTTAATCATGTCACCCTTTTCTCATTGTCTCATACGGGTTTAGAATCCGTCCAGAAGCCAGTCACTGTGGCCTGGTGGAGGGATATACTGATTAGACAAGCCAATTAAGTTTTGCGCAGGAAGCACAGGTGGGCCAATCCTAATCAGAATGTAGAGGATGGGGAGGAAAGAGGAGTGGGTTCTCCAATGAACCATTAGATTGATTTTATTAGTAAGTACAAAAGAAGAGAGTATACCCTAAATGTAAGCGTACAAATTGTTCACTGCAGATTTCATTAAGAATTTTACAAATAGATGTATATAGTATAATTTTATTTGTGTAAGTAACTATATTTAGAGAGATGTAAATATATATGCAACACAGAAGAAGGTCTTCAAGTCAGGCAGCATAATGGAATGCTAGCAGTGCTAGCATTATGCACAGTGAAAAGACAGTACCACTTTGGAGTGTGATTGAATCCCACTAAGGGGAAATGGTTCACATTTAACTTTACATAGATGCATTGCTTGAATTTTGTAATAAAAATATAGTCATAACTTGTTACTAAAAATAATTTTTAATTAAAAAGCAACACATCTCCCTTATGACAGGAAGTTTATAGCTTTACTTAACTAACAGTCTCCTTGAACATGACAAGTAATGTTGACAGAATGTCATTGCATTCATACTTCATCCTGCTATGGTTAAAAATAACTGGCTTCCTATATATTTCCAATTTGAGTTATATTTATTTTTGTGATAAGTCCGATGCACCCCATTTTATTAGATTAGCATGTTTTTTGTGGAATTTAGCATTTAGAAAGAAAGAAAAATATACATTTACCTAATGATTTTTCATACAATATAAAAATTGACACTTTGCTTCCTGAAATTATATTTAGTTATTTATTTATATTCACATGTGAAAATCATTCTAGTCATGCTGTGGTCTGAATGGTTCATGTCTCCCCAAAATTCATGTGTTGAAACCTAATTCCCAATGTGATAGGGCCTTTGGAAAACAATTAGGTAATTAGGTCCTAGGGCTGGAGTCCTCATGAGTGTGATTAGTGTCTTTATCAAAGAAACCCTTGAGAACAGCCTTGCCTTTTCCACCGCAGACACAGCAGGAAGGCATCATCTGTGAACCAGGAAACAAGCCCTTACTGGATACCTGCCAGTACCTGGATCTTGGACTTCTCAGCCTCTAAAATTCTGAGAAATACATTTCTGTTATTTATAAGCTGCCCAGTCTATGGTATTTTGTTACAATATCCTGAAATGACTAAAGGACTGAGACAGGTCATACCCGTCATATCTTCACAGATATTAATAAGCTTAGAGCTTACCAAAGCACTCAGAACTACTTGTACTATCCTCATTGTGTGTCTCTTACTAAAATGAATGCTTAATGGGCCACCATAGCCCACTCCCTTTGCTTTTTGGTGACAAGAAAAGTCAAGTGTGTGGGGTGTATGTATGTGTGTGTGTGATGACGATAATTATTAAATACATGTAAACATTTATGTATTCATTTGTCAAAACTTTATTATCTACTATATCTCAACAACTGTGCAGAAAGTACAAGTGCAAAGTTTAATGGCAAGTCATTGCTCTGAGAATTACAGGGACAACTGGAAACCATAGATAAGTAAACAATTCCTTTTGAGAGTAGTACATTTATGAGGCACAGGGGGAAACTGAGAGTCACCAAATCAGCCTTAAGTGGTTAGGGGTGGGAGGGAGATTCCTACAAGACTTTGCACAGAAGCAGCTACTTGGCAGACAACAGGCTGAGGGTGCATTTTAGGCACAATGAACAGTAAGCACAATCAATGGCGTTGTAAACAGCATAGTAGCATGGGGAAGCTGCAAATAATCCAATACCATGTACTAATGAAGTGGAAGGGGAGGCATTATCACCAAGTGAACAAGAGGCAAAATTTATCATGCTATGTTGTAAAGACTTATTCTGTAGGTAATGCAATGATATTTAATAGGGAGAGAGACACTATCAAATATATGTATAGGAAGAAAAATTCTAGTCTGGAGGCTATATGCAAGAGAATTAAAGGGGATCAGGACTAAAGGAAGGACAAGTTAAGAAGGTGTATTAGCTGGGTGCAGTGGTGCATGTCTGTAGTCCCAGCGACTTGGGAGGGTGAGGCAGAAGGATCCCTTGAACCCAGGAGTTCCAGTCCAGCCTGGGCAACATAGCAAGACTCTGTTTCTTAAACAAAAAAGCCACCATGTGAATCCAGATAGCAGAAGATGGCTTAAAGTAAGTGGTTCTAGAAACAAGAACAAAGGAGATTTGAAGATTAATTAGATGTGGAATTGTGAGAGCAGGAAAAATCAAGGATGGGCTTCAGAGAATCTGTAAACTTTCACCCAAATGAGAAAATGCATGTGATTATTTACATTTTGGTGGGAAATAACTTATATATAACTTGTAGCTTTTATCAGATCCCTAAGTGAGTTCAAAACTGAAAAAAGGTTCAAACTACTGCACTGTACTATGATCACAGTACACCTTTTATTTAATGACTCAGATCTTTTTACAATTGTTCATTAGGTAAGATTTCCAGATATGTAGGATTTAGCAAATAAAATTTACATTTAACTGGATATTCTCTACTTTATTTGACATCTTTACTTAAAAATATTTAAGCTGTGAAAAGACGTTTCTCTGGGATTATACATTATCTTCCTCATTACCTGGGTACAAAGTTTCTTTAATTCAAATTCCATTAATTAATTCACTCATGCAACCAATATTGATTGGCTGCCTACTCTGTCTATACTGAGCATACATATAGAAATAGTAACTTTCCCTGAGAAGTTTACAATGTATGGGGTGATGGATTTTTTCTTTCTTGTAAAAATGGATTAAAATGAATAAATATTATAAATAGTAAGCATTAGGAGACAAGCAGGGATTAGAGATAGAGAACAATGTGACTTTTAACTAGGATGCAAAGGAAGCCAAGCCGGGGAAGGACAGGGAGGAACCTGTCCCAGGCAGGGTAAGAGTTTGGTGGAGAGACTGGAGGTGGGAAAGAACTTCTAAGCTAGTAAAAATAAATAAATTAACAACAGATTTTACGTAGTTGTCAAAGGGGAGGGTGGATGCATAGTCAGCTGCATAATTTGCAAAGCACAGTGCAAAATGAACATGCAGCCCCTTGTTCAAAAAGCATGAAAAATGTGCCATTAAAGGTCCTGAAATACATTTTCCTTTTTCTGTTGTCTCTCTTTTGATTTATTTTAGTGTTTTTTTGCTTCTTTAATATAATTCTAAGTTTTTAAAAAAGTTAAAATTTTAAATTAGCATGAATTTTATCATTTATCTTTATATTGGGCAATGCCACTTTAAAACGTGAATATAAGAGCATTTATTTTGCATGCAGTATTACTGAAATTACACAATTTGTATTTCATAGTTCATATGTACATAAGTATTTCATTCTTATCAGAGCAACGGAAATGCTGCACAAAACTAACTTAAATATTTTTATTTCACTTCTTGATACAAACACATCCTACCAACACTCCCTACCTTCAGCTTACTGATAAATAAGGAGAAGGAACTAAGTGAAAAAGGAACTGGGGCTGCCCTATCTTTCCCTTTCCTTCTATTAGATGGCATTCCTTTCAGTGGACATAATTGGCAAACACAGATAACAATGTGTAAGAGAGGATAGGATCTCTTGGTCCTTTTGGTTTCTTAGAATGCTGTTGCCTTCTTTCTTTGCTTGAAGTAAGGTCTGGTTTGAAAGGAAAAGATGGCCCTAGAGGCTGTCAGCACCCACCACTTACAATTATAGACATAACACACTCTTAACTTGTACTCGCTTTGACTCTCACTGAACATCCATAAAACGATGAGAACAGCAGAATTTTGTGCTTATGTAGCACAGCAAATTGGGGCATCAAGAAACAGTGGACCCACACATTGCACGTATTTTTTCTGCTTAGGGGCATGCTTCACCATCTCCTTGGACTTAACTTACACAACACAAATTCAAAGATGAAATTATTAAGAATTTCAGAATGGCAAAGGCAGACCTTTAAACCAAGCATGAAGCCCTATAGATTGAATGTCCCCTCCCCGCCAAAATTTATGTGTTGAAACCCTAAAACCCAATGTGATAGCATTTAGAGATGGGACCTTTGGGAGGTAATTAGCTTGTGAGGATGGAGCCCTCATTACGGGTTTAGTACCCTTATACGAAGAGACAAGAGAGAGTTTGCCTTTTCTCTCCCTCTCGTCTCTGCCATGTGAGAATACAATGAGAAGGCAGCCATCTGCAAACCAGGAAGGAGCCCTCCCCAAAGGTCAGGTTTGTCAGGACCTTGATCTTGGACATTTCAGCCTCCAAAACTGTGAGAAATAAATATTTGTTTTTTAAGCCACCCAGACTATGGTAATTAGTTATATCAGCCCAAACTAACTAAGACAGCTACTGTAGAAGTCACAATCCCACGAAGACAGCTATGTAAAAAGAAAGGAAGATGGAGAAGCAGGCAGGGACCGGACCATGCAATTCATGGCGTGGAGTCTGGATTTGATTCAGTGTCTGCAATTTTCCCATAGCTCTTCCAGTTCCAAACCCCTCTGCCTTCTGTTTAGAAAACGTATACATAATTTAAATGCAACATCTCTTGTCTTAAATCTATTCCATTTATTCCAATATTGTCTATTTCTTTCAACTATTAATGAAGCCTTGAACTTAAAAGGAAAAACAATCACGACAAATGTTCCTTTATCTCAGCATTTATCTCTGGATCGCTCACAAATAATAATAACAATAATTACGTATTATGATTTCAAAATGCAATAATGAAGGCTAATATTTTATGTAGTAGTTTTTAATAAAAAAAAAAGTGTAGAGGCAGACACCATGAATCTCCAAGAACTGTCTTTCACAGTTGAATTTTGCCATTTCACAGGACTGTTGGCTCTGGAGTGATGCCCTAGTAATCTGTTTTCTGACACCCATTAATGCATTTCCTCACTTCCTTGATTGAAGTACTGCATACACCGATCATTGATTTATAAAGTTGAGTGTGAATGTCCGATGAATTTTTAAAAAGAAGCCGTTAACACTTCATTCTGTTCTAGCTGTACTTCACTTTGCAGTGCAGTCCCCTGTGTCACTTGCTGCCTGTGTCCTGTTGCATCAGAAATAGGCAAAAAAAAGAAGAAAGTAGGGACAGAAAGAAAGAAACCAAAGTAAATTTGTAGGCAAAATGCACTCATACTTCCAGTATCATCTTGTACATTATAATTAAATGGAAACCCTGAAAATCTTTTTGATGGGACTTTGCTTTTTTAAAATTTTATTCTTAAAGTACATGGCACCACTGAATTGCATTATCATTCTGCTCTGGTCTGTTCTTTTCCTGCATTTTGGAAAGCTGGCTGTCATTAAGGACTCATGAGACACCTGTGACTTGCTCACTGCGTATCAAAGATTCCCCATACGTGTGCAGCTCACAGCTTTTGGTGAGAATATGAAAGCCAGGGCTTGGAAATTGGCATCAGTTGAGAATAGCAACAAAATGTGGGACATTGCCTTTTTCTTCAGATACTTACCATATTTAAAAAGAATGCCCCCTTTTCCCAAAAACTGATTTTAAAAGTTCCCTATAGAATATGTATTTTTTCAGCTTGCATTTTTGTCACATTTACTTCTAGAGCTGACTTCTATAAATATCCATTATACTATAATTTTTTTTTTGTTCCAAGAGCAAATATTACCAAGCCAAAATGACAAAAACATACGTTACAGTTTTCTCTTTGGTAACTTTTGCAAAGTACCAGTAATATAGGAGAGTTGTATCCCAATGTGAGAGATTATCTAAATATACCTTAATTAATCAAACTTTTTTTGAGAATCTAGCACATACCAGGGACTATACTACGTACTAGCTAAAGTCTATGTACATATCTCTATGCAATCTAAAATCCTATTGATGTAAACAAAATAGGGTGCTGATATTTTCTTTGCATAGGGTTAAATAAACTGAGATTTCTCCAAGATTGTCTTCTCAGCACACATCTTTCATTGGGGTTATCCCGCCTTATTTAACATGCTTTTCTCCTTTGGGTCAAGGCCCTAAATTCATGACTGGCTGACTCTTTTCCTTCTCTGTCTTATTCTTCCCATTCTTCCAAGATAGACAAGTTCTTAAGTTGCCCTAAGCCAGAGCCTTCTTTAGCCCAGCAGCAGCAAATCTAAGGAGAACCTTTTCTGCACCAAAAGTTTCAGGAGCTCAATGTTAAGCTTTTAATATGCTAAAGGAGGAGGAATAAGGAATTAGAAAATCAATTTTCAAGGTAATAGCCTGGTTTATGAAGCTATTGTCTTGAGGCATAATATTATTTTGCTTTTGTTCTTTCCATAGGAGTGCCTTCTGTAACATGTTAATCTCTACACATAGATGCTCCGAGGCAGATGAATGCATAACTCACTAGAGTGAAACCACGAATTTAGAACAAACAAAAGAAAAACAGTCATTTATAATTTTCAAACATTCCCTTATCTTCTAATAATATAGCCAATACTCAATTTCATAGGAATTCACCTAATTTCTTCTCTACTTACTTCTGCTATTTATTTCTTCATCTTCTCCCAACTCTACCTTTTGCTAAAACTGCTAACAACAACAACAACAAAAACCACACAAAAACCTAAACACTATGCTTCCTTCAAAAGCAGGACACACTTGACACTCCTACTCTGGTGGTAAAATGGTAGCATTAAGGCAGTATAAAAAGAGATGTTGGAATAACGAAAACTGAATTACAGGCTTCCTCAAGATGAAACTGCATTATTAGTAGTAATAGTAGTAGTTTTAATATGTATAACAATTGAAGTGTATTGAATAATCAAGACTATACAGGCTCTGTCCAAATTGATACAAATCAATCACAACCATTTATCACAATTGATAAATAATTGACATGGAAAATGCCTAGATCTAATAGATTCTGGACTACTGTGGAAATATCAGTATCAGTTTTGTAAGCGATGCCATTAGTATTAATATATTTGGAAATATCACAGTTGCTGAAATAAATAGCTTTATTTTGAAATATTTCCATTTGTGTCAGCTTTTCTGCCATAATTACATTTTTTAATGGTCTGTGATTATTTTTGTGTTTCTATTCTATGATAGAGCAATAGTCTATCACTATGCTATGCTATCATATGGTTATTTAATCAAATGTTAATAGAATATTTCAGTTAATTGATAGTCAAAGTGAGAAGAGTTTATTCTGGAGTGATATATCAACATCAATGAAGGATAAAGAATAAATGTCAAAACATTTCAAAGGAAAATTCAAGGCTACTTGATGACTAACTGGTTGTGGAGAAGAAATAAAACACTTTAGGAATTTTGCTGACATTTTGAACCATGGTGGATAGGAGAGTTTCAGGAAATAGGAACAGGTATTTTGTTTCAAGTCTCCAACGAAATTTAAGGTTAGCTGCTGGGAGTCTGGATTTGAAGACTGGGTAATCAACATATCTTCTGTCATTACCTAATATTCAAATTGACCTTTAAGTAATAAAATGTATTTACCTGCATTGTTGTGGGATTGCTCTCATGACTTTGTTTTACTCCCAAACTAATCTCTTTCCTGTATCTCAGGAGAAAGTGGTATCCACCTCTCCATTTACTTTCCAGAGGGGAAAATTTTATGTGCTTTATGAAATGTCTTTTTTTGGTTCTAATGCATTAAGACCCACAGTAGTTTTAATCTCAGAAATAAACAGAATTTGAGGTAAGTCTTGAAGTGAAAATATAAAGAGACCACCACGGGCCAAGAAATTAGGGTAAAATACATAAACA